>PVHT021183640.1:1271095-1288227 GCA_004024745.2 Catagonus wagneri | reverse complement strand
ACCACCAGCGCCGCCTCCGCCCCGCCCACAGGCCCCCTGACCCCCACGGCCGCCCTGGGCTCCACGCTGGCTCCTGCCAGCTCCACGCCAACCCCCGGCACCACCACGCCCTCCTCCGCCCCGCTGCACACCACACACACCACGCCCAGGGTCCCCACCACCGCGGCCACGGGGCCCGGCGTCACCTCCACGTTCACCAGCACCCACAGCACCCCCGCGCCCTTCCTCTCCTCCAGCGCCCCCGTCACCCCCGCGGGCTCCTCTCCCGCCCCGAGCGCCAGCCCCCGCGCCACCCCGGCGGCGAGTGCCACCTCCGCGGCGGCCAGCTCCGCCCCGCCGCGCCCCACCACCGGCACCCCAACCGCTGACCTCTCCCCGGGGGCTCTCACCACCGGCATCGCGACTCAGCCTCCGCTCACCACAGCCGACACGCCCACCCACACAGCCCCTTCCCCGGCACCCACCACCTCCACGCCCCTGGCCGCCCCCACCCTGACATCGTCCACCAGCGGCCCGGGGTCCTCCCCGCCGACCTCCACCACACTGCACGTCTCAGCACCCACTCATTCTCCCATTATCTCTGCTATCTCGCAGACATTCTCTGGCACTAACATCTCTTTCCCGTTGATATCAATACCGATACATATGTCCACATCAATTTCAGAAATTCCTACAAGGAAGGCAACATCAAACTTTGTGACTTTCATCAACAGTGATATCACAATGACCGGCAAATTCACTATCTCCCCTAACTTTCCTGCTTCATCTACTTCCTTGTTTTCCCCTTTATTCAGCCCCTCTTCTTCAGAAATTCCCAGTACTGCTTCCACTCTTGTGATTTCAGCTCCTACCCAAACCCCAAAACAAACCCCTTCAGGCATCATTTCTTCCAGTGTGTTGTCAACAAATAGCATTATCACATCCGCAATCACCTCATCTTCCTCCACACCTTTCACTCTGTACACATCAAAAAGTACGACTGCCTCTTCTGGTAGTACAGACAGCCCTAACACAACATCAGTCAGCCTCCTCACTTCCGGGAGCACCACTCTTTCATTAAACACCACTTCTGCCTTCACCTCCACACCTGTGCTTCCTAGCGTGTCAGTAACTTCTTCGAATATCATCACACCTTCTCCCACCACGGACCATATAGATGCAACTTTCAGTGTCATCTCGACCTCTGCCTCGGTTCCTCTGGTGACATCCTTTTTCACCAGTACCCAGGGCACTGCCCCTCCCCCCCTCACCACAAGCATTGCTGTTACATCTGCAGGCTCCTCCACAACGTCTACCAGCAGTGCCAGGGTCACTCAGACAGAGGGTACCACCTCATCTGCAAGGAGCATGAATACAATGCACACAACTGCTGAATCCACCTTGGCATCCACTGTCATTGATACATACACGACATCTACAACAACAGAACCTCCCTCCACCACCGAAGCTACTACACAAATAGCCAAGACGAGGGACACAACCTCTCTTGCTTCGTCCACTTTGAAAACCAATCTTGCTCCTACCAGTAACATTTCTTCAGAGTCTCTCATGACAGAGATTCCTTCCACTTCTCCAGTCACATCCTCAGTTACTCCAATGAATACAATCCATTTTCAGACATCTCCCAGCTCTACTCCAGCGACCACCAGCACCTTCACCTCATCCACAAGGATGCCTCTGTCGTCTTCATTTTCCCCAGCCACAGAGCCAGTCCCTAGTGGGACCTCAGACACTCCTACTCTGTCCACCTTGTTCCCCGCAATCCTTACGACCCAAGCCACGTCCACGTCTCCACATCCCGCTAGCACTGCCACCACTACCAGGTCAGAAATCACCCCCACCTCTTCAACCTCTGCTTCCTCCATCACAGCAATTTTGCCCACTTCCTCAACCACAGAAGTAGCCAAGAGTGGGACCGCAAGCATGCTAACAACACCCACCTCGAAGACACCTCTCGGTACTTTGAGCGTTTCTCCCTCCTCACCTTTCCCTATATTAAGTACTTCCACTAGTGCAATAAGTACCCCTTTCGGTACCATCATCTCTTCTTCAATACCCCCAATGACGATGTCCTCTTCTCTATCCTCCATTAGTGCAAGTTCAGTGCTCACTACAACTAAATCTTTTCCTACCTCTTCACCTATCTCCAGTACAGAAATCACCGGGTCTTCTTCTGTCAGTGCTTTTCCTACTCCTTCTGTGTCTGAAACCACAAGAACGTCTCCACCCATGTCTCCCCTAATGACCTCTCCTACCAAAACAACCACTGTGTTGACTCTTTCTTCTACGACCCGGTGCTCAGAATCTATATCAGTTACAATAGTGCCTGCTTCTCCCACCACACCATGCATAGAAGTAGACACAAATAATGAAGTTACTTCTACCTTCACCGTCCCATTATCCATTCTCACCTCTACTAACGAGATGGCCACCTCCCCCATTTCCGCCACGGTGACAACTGGGTTTCCTGCAAAAACGGACACTTCTACTTCAGTTCTGGAAACTGAGCCCACCAACGTAACTGATGCTCCTAGTTCTATCAGCACTGGAACTATTTCCATTAACACGGTTTTGACGAGCACACAGAGGCCCAGCAGTGGAACCTGGAGGAGCACCAAGTCTGCAACTACCCAACGTGTGCCTGGCTTCACTAGCTTCCCACTGACCATGAAACCAAGGAGCAGCTTTTCAGCCGCCATGATGACTTCAAGCAAGTTGACACACCCCACCCCACCCACAACCAGGACTCCAGGGATGCTGGCGACCACCACGAAGACTCTCCCCATCCTTACATCCCCCAGGAGAACTTCAATCACTACTCGGATGACCACACAGTCTAGGCTGACCACCACAACAGGTCGGATCTCCTACCTCCTTGTTGCCTCTCCTCCCTTTCCTGTTAAATTCCTGTGATGAAGGTCAGTCCTATCCAGAACTTTTTTTTTTCTCCCCCCGTGGCACTCAGGCACTTGTGACAATGGTGGCACCTGGATGCACGGTCGCTGTTTTTGCCCCAGCACTTTCTATGGCTCCCGCTGCGAGTTTGCCGTGGAGCAGATGGAACTGGGTGAGCTGCTGTCTGCACTTCCTCCTGGGAGCTATCACTGAGTCTCCCTGGACCCGGCTATTTTGCCTAATCCTTTCATCCTTTCTTTTATTTTATTTTTTTTATTTTTGCATTATAGCTGGTTTACAGATTTCTGTCAAATTTTCCAACTGCACCGCATGGTGACTCGCTTACATGTACATATATGGATTTGTCACATGCTTTCATCCTTTCTTATCCCTCATGCTGTCCCCTACCCCATACCCTCCTCTCCACCTTCCCCTCCAGGAGGTAGCTGGGACCACTCTCTTTCCTGGGACCACCTCCCAGTCTGGGCTGCTGGGAGTCATATTAATTCTAATTTCTGCTATGACAAATTTTCATAAATTTAGCAGATGAACGATGCACACCTATTACTTTACAATTCTGTAGCAGTCCAGCATGAGTCTTGCAGGGCTAAAATCAAGGTGTTGGCAGGGCTGGGTTCTTTCCGCAGGCTCTAGGGGGGAATCCGTTTCTGGGCCCTTCCCAGGTTCCCAAGCTCCCCACATACTTTGTCTCAAGGCTCCCACGCTCCATCTTCAAGGCCAGCAACAATGCCTTTTTTTCCACACTCACATCTTCCTCTGAGTGATTCTGATTTCTGCCTCCCTCTTCCACTGCTAAGGGTCCCTGAGATTATACTGGGTCCACCTGCATAATCCACATTAACTTTCCCACATTAAAGTCGGCTGATTAGTACCCTTAATTCCATCTGCAACCTTGATTCCACCTTGCCACTGCCAGGTAGCATAATATATTCCCAAGTTCTTGGGAACAGACACAGGCATCTTTGGGAGCCATTATTCTACCCCCCACCGATCAGATGAGGGAGAGGCCTGATTGCCATACAACCTGACTTCCAGCTTTTCCTCATCAAGGGGCATCTCATCCTAAAATTCCTCCCTTCCGCTCTCCTGCTATTCGGTCAGTCCTCAGGAAACATGGAGAGGGGACACAGGAGCAGCCTCAGGGTTGGGGTGGTGGTGATGTCACACAGGGGTGGATAGTGAAGTGACCAGAGCAGGGCATGTCTGCTGCAGACACAGTGGACGCTGAAGTGCACATGGAGGTGTCTGTCGACCAGGAGTTCTCCCCGGACCTCAGTGACAACACTTCTAAGGCCTACAGGGATTTCAGGAATACCTTCCAGGATCAGGTGAGGGGGAAGGGGAAGGAACTCAAAGGTCCTCCCCTGGATTTGAGCTTGGGCTTCTGGGTGGCCCCTGGTCTGGAGGGTCAGACATGAGCCCAGGATCCTTGGCATTTCAGATGCAGAAGGTTTATCAAAACATGCAGGAGTTCAAGGATGTGGAGATCCTATCCCTGAGGTAGGAGACCCTTCTGGGGCTGCAGGGGCTGTGTCAAGTGGTGGGGAGGGGGCCCAGTGAAGGGCCGGAGAAGCCTTCTTTTGCTTTTGGAATCATCAGATTTCACAAAGAGAGGGAGGGAGGGAGGAAGCAAGGGCCACTCCAAGGGGGATATTTTGCGATCATTTTCTGGAGTCATTTCTCCGTAGGAGAGATGCCACTCCTCCTCTAGAAGCACGTAGGAAAGAGAATAATTGCTTGGGACATACAGGGAGGTGGTACATAAAGGCTGGTGGGGCGCCTGGTGTCTGGCCTATGGCTGAGTTCTCTGGTTGGTACCCGGTCTGCTGGATGGGTCAGCACGCGTAAAGTAGAGAGCCCAGGGGGGCCTGGTTTGATTATGACCTGAGGCAACGAAAAGAGAATGCCAATCATTTCTTGTCCCACCTACTGAGGCAGAGATGCTGGCAGCCTCTTCTGGACATAACATGTATGGAATCCCAACTCATTGCCTCTGTCTCCTTCCGACCCAACACCTATATATTTAGGGTTATCCTGCAAGTGCACTTCTACAGATCTGTGGTGGCCTGGACCTGGGCCCCTTTTCAGGTCCCCTGCTCCCTTGCCCCCCTCAGGAATGGAAGCATTGTGGTAGACTATCTGGTCTTGCTGGAGTTACCCTTCAGTCCCCAGCTGGAGAGTGAGTATGAGGAGGCGAAGGTGGCCTCGAAGGAGGAGCTCCGGAAGGTCAGCCAGGATGGAAGCAGTTGCCAGAACGACCAGGGTGAGCACAGGCCGGGGGCCTTGGGCTCGAGGGAGGAGACAGGGTCACAGCCGCCATCCCAGCCAGCTCCGGCTCAGACAGGGGCCTCTTGGGGTCAGGTACCAGCCCTGTGGTACCTCTGGCAGGTTGGGACAAGAGACACGGGTCCACAGCCAACTGGGTCAAGGATGGGGCTAAGGAGGAGCTGGCCAGAACCTGGGGGCTGAGGAAGAGACAGTTCTACCCAGGGTTTCCAGGGTGGCCGAGGACCCCTGATTATTCTAGGGAGGTGAGGGAGGCCCATCCACACCTCCCTCACACTGACAGGGCCCTCTCTGCCCCTCCATCTATTCTCCCCTCCAATTCCACCTGTGTCTGTGTCCCCCCAGTCCTGTGTTTTAAGCCTGACTCCATCAACATGGACAACAGCACCAGGACGGAACTGTCCCCAGAAGGTGAGAGGTGGGGAAAGGGGGTGAGTGGCCCAAGGAGGCCATGATCCCTCCCATAAGGGATACCTGCCCGCGCAAATTCCCTAGGTGTGGGGGGAGGGGAACTTTTCGGGGAGGCGAGCGGTGAGGCGGGGGCAGCGCAGCCTCTCTGGCGCTGGTCAGTAGCTTCTACTCGGGAACCAGCAGGGAAGGTGAAAGAGGATGAGGGGCCTTCGCTCCCCTCGTATAACCCCAGGGTCAAGCCTCCCGCACCCCACCCTGGGAAATGTAGTCCTCAGCCATTTTCAGAGTCATTACAGCCAGGCCGCACCGTAGAGCGGCCGAGGTCTTGGCCTCAGCGGCTCCCTACCTACCCCTCAGCCATCTGTCGCCGGGCCGCTGCCGAGGGCTACGAGGATTTCTACTTCCCCTTGCTGGAGGAGAACCGGCTCCGCTGTGTCACCAAATGCACGACGGGCGTGGACGGCGCCATCGACTGCCACGAGGGCCGCTGCTTTCTGGAGCGGAGCGGCCCTACTTGCCGGTGAGGCCCCGCTCCTCGGCCCGCCCCCCGTGGAGCCCCGCCCCCCGTGGAGCCCCGCCCACCCGTCGATACCCCATTGGGCCCGGGGCCCGGAAGATGGCGGGTGGGGGCGGGGGGTGTGACCTATGACCTTTTCCTCCAGCTGCTTCTCCACCGACACGCACTGGTTCTGGGGCTCTCGCTGCGAGGTGGCCGTTCCCTGGAGGGTGCTGGTTGGAGGCTTGGCGGGAGCCTCGGTGCTGCTGTTGCTGCTGCTGCTGCTGGTGGCGCTGAGCTTCTTCGTCACGCGCTCCCGGAGGAGGGGCGGCCAAAGCGGAGGCCAGTGAGTGCGCCGGGGGTGGGGGAGATGGGGGGTGGCGAAGGGTGGCAAAGAGGTCCCAGATGGCGTGGCCCAGCCCTGACAGCAGCTTGGTGCCCGGACACAGGTCCTGGGACGACAGGAAGGGGTTCAAGATCTGGGATGAGAGCACCGTGGGGACTTTTTCAAACTTGGGCTTTGAGGATGACAGAACAGGTGAGTCCTATCTCCTGGGGAAAGGGGACAGGGGCTTTCCTGGGCACCATTTTGGCCTGGGCAAGATCGGAGGGCTTCTCTTGCCCAGGAAAAGCATATACCTCCTTTCCCGGAGTTTGCCTCGCGGCTCCACCCCCAACCTGGCCCTTCTAAGGCCCACGCAGCACCCCCGCCCATGGGGGCGGAGGGGCACATGGGCCCCTTCAAGCCCTGCCTTCCTCACATTTCTTTCCCTCCCCATCTCTTCCCTCTCCCTCCCCCTTTCTCCTCTTTTTTCTGTCTAGTTAAAGTTGGAAACCTCCACGTGGCCTTGGAGAAGGTGGACACCAATGTGAGGGTGAGGGGGCAAGGGGGTGGTGGTAGGGAACTCTCCCAGGTCCAGCTCCGGGGGTCCCCCTCCCAGGGCAGGGGGCTGGGCTGGGACCTGGATGCAGTGGCCCACCCCACCCCACCCCAAGCCAGCGCCAGCAAGGTGGCTCCTTATTCTCACTCCCTGTCTCCCTACTTCTGTGGCAGGTGCACATCCACAGACCTGAGATGGCCTCTTCCTCAGTCTGAGCCCCCGACAGTGGGAGGCCCCATCTGCGCTCCCCCTGAAGAGATGGCCGTGGACTTGTGTGGCTCAGTCTCCTGGTTTCCATGGGCAAAAATCAGACTTCCCCCTGACCCCCAGTCTTCTCCCAGCTTGAGTGAAACCCACCTGGAGACCTAGTTCAAATCCAGGCACTTCCACTGTGGGACCTTGGGCAAGTCAGTAACGCCTCCAAACTTCAGTTTTGCCACCTGTAAAATGAGTGTGGCACCCTTGTCCTGACGTCTCATGTAGCTACTGTGAAAACCAGATGTGCTCGGTCAGACCCCTGTCCCAGAGCACCTTCCTGTGTCAGCCCTCGTGCTCGTACGCGGCTTTTCTCCCAGTGCCCACGTCCTTCCCCGAGGCTCGGGCCTCAAGCTCTTATTTTCTTGTTACAGTTTTACTGCCCCTTCCTCACCCTTGAACCTGTAACTGGCCAGTCCCATTCTCCTCCCCTTTCCTTCTGTAACTCCCTGCCGCACCCCTTCCCCCAACCCTTAAACCCCTCTGAACCCACCCACGGCATATAGAAGTTCCCCAGCTGGGGATTGAACCCGTGCCACAGCTGTCACCAGAGCCACAGCAGTGACAGCACCAGATCCCCAACCCACTGGGCCACGAGCGAACTCCCTGAACCCACTTTTGAAGTCGCTCCTCCCCCACCCCCAGCACCTGCCCTGTCTCTCCTGGCTCAGTGCTCTCCCCTCCCCCATCCTGGTACCCACAGCCGGAACCCCCCCGTCTCAGTGCCCCTTCTCTTCTGCCCCCCATCCCTAGCTAGGTACAGGTGCCCCCGCATCTTAGGACCCTCAGCTGGTGCCCCCTAGGCCAGGTCCCCCATTCCGAGGCTCCATCCCTTCCTGTGACCCTTCCTCAAGGGCCCTGGATCCTGGTGGTTGGGGGTGGGAGGTAGGTTTCCCCTGTCCCTGAGAATAAGTGGAAGTGGGCCCCTGAGGGGGGAAAGCTCCGTCACCCCTCCTGCTCACCCCCCAAGCTCCCTCCCTGCTCCTCCCGCTTTCCACCCCCTCCCCACCTCTCCTCCCCCTTCCTCTCCCCTTCCGGCCCCCATCCCTGCAATAACCCCCAAAGCCAAACCGAACCGGGGCCCTCATTTGGGCACAGGAAGTCTGTGAGTTCCCAATTCTTATAATACAGCATTTTTTGTAAAAGCCACTGCTCCGTGTCTTTCTCCTCGTGCTCCGGTGCCTGCACTTGGTGGGGGAACAAGGACAGCAGGGGAGATGCTGTAGGAGGGCCTGGGGACCCCGGTTCCTCCTGGCCGTGGGCAGCCCTCAGGGCACATGACCATCCTCAAAGGGCACTGAGAGACTGGAGGACCCATTTCCTCAGGGAGTGGGTGGGAGCAGGGGGTGAGAGCCTGTTGGATTTGACAGTGAGAGCTTAGGGCTGGGGCAGGGAGGTGGGAGACTGGGTCAGCTGCCATGGGTGCTAGTGCGTGAGCTGGGCAACCCCAAAAATCTTGCGATGACAAGCCTGGATGGCAGATACACTCGTGCCAGGGCCTGCCGTACCCTGGCTGGGACCCTTTTGTTCCCACTCTTGTAGGCAGCCAGGCCTGCCGGGCTGGAGCTGAAGGGTGGATAGGGCTGGTTCTCTGGGTGACAGTGTTGGAAAGGCCCCTGGGACCTTTGTCCAGGACAGGAGAGGCGGTGGCGAGCCTGGTGGGGTGGTGACCAGGCTCATAAAGCCTCAGCTGTGAATGGGAGCCCCACCCAGGAGAAGCACTAGTGGTCACAGGTGGCCGTGGGGAAGGCACTGTGCTACTTAGGAAGGAACTGGCTCGGGGTGGCTGGTGGGAAAGGAAAGCCCGAAGGGCGAGCTCTTGGGAGTGAGGACGGAGGGTCCTTCACTCGGCCTGGCCTGGCCTGTGCGGCAGCTCCTTCCAGGGTTCTCTTGCCCCTTCCTCCAAGGTCACCATCTCCCTGGCATTTCTTGGTCCCTTCCTCTTGGCAACTGTCACACCCTCTCACACCTCTGACTGTCCCTCCCTCTTGCCCTGCCCCGCCCGTGGTTCTGGCTGCCACTGTGTAGAGAGACCCTGCCGCCTGGAGAGGAGGGAGGTTGACTGGCCGCCCTTTAGCCAACTGCCTGTGGTCAGCGTGTGTCACCCACTCAGCCATCACCTCACCTCCACCCTGGGCCGGCACTGTCCTTCCCAAGGCAAAGGTCACCAGGGTCCTATATATAGCTGACCCGTCCCTGAGAGGCACTCACTTCTAGATCCCTCCTGATGAGGGCAGACCCTGCAGCCAGAGCCTCATTTTCTGGGAGATGATGGTGACCTGGATCCTGCCGCTGGCTCTCTGGGTCTGGGTACCCTCCACTGCCACGTCCACTGCCCTTGGCTCAGGTGAGTGAGACCCAGCCCAGTTCCCGGGGGGCCCCGGGGTGTGCTGACCCCAGGCTGGGCTGCAGCTGGCTGGCCTCCCTCCTTCCTCCCCACCCTTGCTTTGCAGGGGAGGGGGCTACTCAAGGGCTGGACGCCCAGGCCGTCCCGCATTCTACCTTTGGGAGCTGAAGGGGTCTCCCTGGAGACCCACGAGTGCGGTGGGGCTGGTGGGGGGCCTGGGCTGTGCTGTGCTGTTGATGGTCTGCTCCAACCCCCCGGCCCCGGGGCTCAGTGGAAGCTGGAGTCTACCCACTCTGTTCTCCAGGCCTCCCCCTGGGGGCCAGGGGGCTTTTTCCTCACCCAGACAATGGTCTCTGCCTGCCCTCATCCCAGCGGCTACTTCGACCCAAGGGTCGGCTCTTTCCAAATCTCACAGAGACGCTTCAGTTTGCTTGCCCTGGCTGGAGGCAGAGGAGTCCATGTGGTGTCCAGGAGCTCCCCTACCTGCCTGGGGAAGGCCTCCAGGAGTGGCAGGGAAAGATCCTCTAGTTAGAAATAGCTGAAGGGGGATTTTCTGTTGTGGCTCAGCGATAAGGACCCTGACTAGTATCCATGAGGACCTGAGTTTGATCCCTGGCCCCACTCAGTGAGTTAAGGATCTGGCGTTGCCATGAGCTGTGGTGTAGTTCTCAGATCCAGCTCAGATCTGGCCTTGCTGTGGCTGTGGCTGTGGCATAGGCCCGCAGCTGCAGCTCCAATTCAACCCCTAGCCTGGGAACTTCCACATGCCAAGGTGGTGGCCCTAAAAAGACCAAAAAATAAAAAATAAAAAGAAATAGCTGAAAGGCTGAGGGGGGAGACAGGCGCTTGTCAAAGCTTGTCATGGTCATTTGTCTGGGAAGAGACTGGTTACAAGCTGACTTCTCGTGGGTTCTGTTGTGTGGAACAGACTTTCTGACTCCGTCCCCAGCCCCCCAAGAGGGAACTCCTCCCCCAGGGGTGGGTAGAGTGGATGCAGGGGTCAGGGGTGTTGGGGGGGGCAGCCCAGGGTGCCAGGTGAAATTAGCTTCTCTTGAGTTGAAGGATACACAGGGGGTGGAGGGAGGAGTGGGTGGAGGGAGCTGAGGGTGAGGGTCTCCCAGCTCTGCAGGGGGTGCGATGAGATAACCCACCCATAGGAACTTAGGCCCTTAGGGGCTACTTCGGCCCGCCACACCCTGAAATACCTCCTTCTCCCTTACACGGTAAGGGGCTCAGGCTGGGAGGAGCTGAGGGGAGAGGAGCCAGGACTGGGGGTGTAGACTTCATGGATTTAGGGACATTATGAAAAAATACATTCATTACAGACATATGAGCTGGAAGGTAATATACAGACAAAAGGAAGCTATGGGTGGCGGTCAGACTTAAGAGGGGTCCCCCATCCCTGCTCCCCAAGCAGATGCTGAGGAGAGGGATGGTGGTGATAATGACGGTGAAGATGAAGGGCCCAAATGTCCACAAGAACGCTGCCTCTGTGCCTCCCAGCACGCCTTCGAGGCAGCCACCCACGCAGGCAAGGTGCTCATAACTGCGTGGACAGGATAATGGAGCACCCATTAGCATGCACAGGAGTCGAAAAGCATCTCTCTCTGATAAAGGCAGAGAGCTGTCAGGATTGGTGAGATCAGGCAAGCGGGGCCATTCCTGGGGACTCCAGGTCCGATGGTAGCCCAAGGTCCCTGTCCCCACCTGCAGAGGGCTCTGTTATTTACAAAGCCACTTCAAGGCTTTGTAGCCTGTATGACTCTCATAGGGAAGACTGCATAAGGAAGTGAAGCAGGTGGGAAAATGAAGCCCAGAGAGGGTGAGTGACTTACCTGGGGTCAGCAGGACCCATAATTACGTGATAATTAGCGTGACCTCATTCATTTAACACTAGGTTTGTGCTGCCCTGACCCCACCCTGGTGGCCTCAGCCCTCTGCGATTCCTCCACCCTTGCCCGTACGCTGGGTCCTCAGAGAGGGCTTCAGACGGTCAGGTCAGAGATTACTGGTGGCATCTGTGGTTCTCCGTTTCTCATCTGCTCCTTCTTCTGGGTGCTCCAGGTCACCGTGAGCACCGATGAGGTTTTGGACAAGTGAACGGTGGGGAGAAGAAATGCCAGCCTGAGAAGGCAGAAAAACACACTGCAGGGCTGTGCAGGGGAGTCGTGGCATAGGAGTGCCCCGAAGGGGAGGCACGGCTGACTTGTGTGGACAGCATGGTGGCCGGTGAGAGAGCACCTTGGGGCGACAGGAGCATTAAAATCAAGTGGAGGCTTTTATTTTTGGTCTCTTTGGGGCCATACCCACAGCACATGAAGGTTCCCAGGCTAGGGGTCAAATCAAAGCAGTAGCCACCAGCCTATGTCATAGCCACAGCAATGCCAGATCCGAACTGCATCCGCAACCTATGCCGCAGCTCAAGGCAACGCCAAATCCTTTCACCCACTGAGCGAGGCCAGGGATCGAACCCTCATCCTCATGGTTACTAGTTGGGTTCTTAACCTGCTGAGCCACAACGGGAACTCCAAGTGGAGGCTTTTAGACGCCTAAGGACCTCTAAGGACCAAGCAGGAGTGGGTCGTTCCTGCCAGGGCAGATACCAGAAGAGATATTGAGAACCATCCTGACATAAGGCCACGAGGGTCCAGCTGGGAAGTGGAGCCCCTGGAAGTGGAGAGGAAGGCCTCAAGATCGATGGTCCTAGAGCCTGTGTGACTGGGAGGCCAGAAATCTCTTTTTGGTGGTTGGTGATGGGCTCCAGGCAGACCTGGTGAGATTGGAATTTCTGGGTGGAGCTTTCCTGGAGGCCTGGGGCCCGGGAAAGAGGACAAAAACAGGGACACGGGCTAGAATTCTTGATTCTCCGTGTGTGGCAGGGGCCACCAAGACCAGACCAGGTGTCAACATGAGGATGGCCTCTGTGTCCTGTTTTGTGCAGGTGACGTTTACAGTGTTTATAGTGAGGGTTGGGGAGGGGTGGCAGCAGGGAACAGGGTCCAAGCGTCTTTCCTGGAAGGGCTGGTTCAGGGGCCCTGCGGGGTCAGAGTTCTGGCACCTAACAAGGCAAAAGTACAAGTAGAAACGTTCAAGGTATGAAAATGCGGTGAGACCCAGAAAAGAGTTGTTCGCCATAGACAAAGGGGCAGCCTTTGAATCGTAGGTGATAAAAACTTAGAGCAATTGAAAGTGTGTTTTATACAGAAAGTAATAAACTTACTCATTCAGCAAATACACCAGGCCTGGCTCTGCCCAGACAGGTGCTCATGGTCTGAAGGAAGCGGGGTGAATAAGCCAGTTTATAGTCTCGTTTACGAGAGGGAAGCACTGGAATGGGGCAGAAAGAACCCCAACCCAAGGCTGGTGCCGAGGCTCTGAGAGACTGTGTCTGTCTGGGCTGATCCAGGAAGCTGCAGGGGAGGTGGCGCTGGAGTTTGCTGGCTGACGGGAGTAGAGCAGGGCCGTATCATTAGATAAAAAAGGCTTCAGAAGACTCCAGAACTGACAAAGCCATTCGTAGCTATAGACAGAACTAGAATATTGACCAAACGATTCCCCGTGAACAACAGCTGGAGAAGCCACACTTCCCTGTAGCCAGGGGATGACACTGATGATCAGCATTGTTCGGAGTTCCCATCGTGGCGCAGCGGAAGTGAATCCGACTAGTGACCATGAGGTTGCGGGTTCGATCTCTGGCCTTGCTCAGTGGGTTAAGGATCCGGCATTGCCGTGAGCTGTGGTGTAGCTCACAGACGTGGCTCAGATCCAGCGTTGCTGTGGCTGGGGTGTAGGCCGGCAGCTGCAGCTCTGATTCAACCCCTAGCCTGGGAAATTCCATATGCCTCAGGTGCGGCCCTACAAAAGGCAAAAAAAAAGGGGGGGGGAGTCCCTGGAGTTCCTGTCGTGGCGCAGTCGGAATGAATCCGACTAGGAACTGTGAAGTTGTGGGTTCGATCCCTGGCATTGCTCAGGGGGTTAAGGATCCAGCGTTGCCGTGAGCTGTGGTGTAGGTTGCAGACGCGGCTCGGATCTGGCATTGCTGTGACTGTGGCGTAGGCCAGCAGCTACAGCTCCATTAGACTCCTACCTTGGGACCCTCCATATGCCACAGGTGCTGCCCTAAAAAAAAAAAAAAGTTCCCCATATACTATCCTGTGGAATTCCTAATAATCCCTAGATTTATGGCATTGTTATCACAAAGATTTTTTCCATATTCAATCATTTTCTTTTTTTTTCCTTTTTTTTGTCTTTTTGAGGGCAGAACCCACAGCATATGGAGGTCCCCAGGCTAGGCGTCCAGTTGGAGCTGGAGCTGCTGGCCTACACCACAGCCACAGCAACTCTGGATCCGAGCCGCGTCTGCGACCTACATCACAACTCACGGCAACACTGGATCCTTAACCCACTGAGCAAGGCCAGGGATCGAACCCACGTCCTCATGGATGCTAGTCGGGTTCGCTAACCACTGAGCCACGACAGGAACTCCTCCATATTCAATCTTATTCATCTTATAGGCAGGGTGAAAAGAAGCCAAGGATTATAGTCCCATCTTAATAGGAAACTAGAGTCTCACACGTGCAGCCACATGTTCTAAGCGGCACAGGGAAGACAAAATAAGCGGTCGAGTGCCGGATGTAAGCTCAGTTCCCACTATTAGCTACAGCCCATTGAGCTAGAGTCTTGGCTGTGGGGCCAGGCTGGAGAGGAGCTCACCTGGGCAGTTGCGAGGGCCACAGGACGGCCAGGCAGAGGTGGTGATAGTCCGGGTGGAGTGGCTAGGCCTTGTGTAAGTGTATCTGGAGAGGAAGGACAGGGTGTGACTTACCCACAGTGCTGGCGGACTGCCTTAGCTCTCCTGCTCCTCCTGGGTCAGTGGGAAGGGCTGGGCTAGAGAGGGGACCTGAGATGTAAAGGACAGGAAGAGAGACCCGTCAGACTGAGGATCAGGCACATGACGGAAGTGGGTGTGTGGTCTGCAGGTTGCAGAATGTGGGGGGCCAAAGGAATGTGTATGGGCATTTGTGTGAGTACAACTGAGTTCAACTTTATGCCAGAGCACCCACATAAATGAACATGTCCCGGGGTGCCCAGGGAGGAACGTGCAGGCAATATGGGGCAATACTGGGCATATATATAGAGGAGTTCCCATTGGGGTGCAGTGGAAACGAACCCGACTGGTATCCATGAGGGTGCAGGTTCGATCCCTGGCCCCATTCAGTGGGTTAAGGGTTGGGCGTTGCCATGGGCTGTGGTATAGGTCGCAGACACGGCTAAGATCTGGCGTTGCTGTGGCTGTGACGTAGGCTGGCAGCTGTGGCTCTGATTCGACCTGTAGCCTGGGAACCTCCATATGCTGCAGGTGCGGCCCTAAAAAAGCAAAAAAAAAAAAAAAAGAGTATCATCTCTGGGTTCTCTCAACTCACTGTGTCATCTGCAAATACCGTAACCGAGAATGTGTTCATATCACGTCCAGATGACTCCTAGTGGTGACAGACCACCAGCCATATTCACTACTGGGCAATTAATTTTTCCTACAACACTCTAAGAATTATCAAACCCTTCAGTTCCATCTGCCACCTCCCATACTACTGATAATATAAGAGTTTCATCACCTTCTGGTCCTGGACAAACGTCTACGACACTCACTAAAGACAACTCTCTGCACAGGTCTCAGATTTGTTAACAGCGGCAGTTTCCTCTGAAACCTCCTGTACTGAAGGTGTTGGAGGTACCACATCTCCTTCAAGTCCTGACGAGCTGTCTACACTTCTCTTAATCCAAGCCACAACTGCAGGCCTCAGGAAAGATGCACTGTGTCTGAGAACAACCTTTATTCATTAACATCTGGAGTTTCCTTCAAACCAAATACTCTACATTCTTTTTCTTTCTTTCTTTTTTTTATTTTTTGTCTTTTTGCCTTATCTAATGCCGCACCCCCGGCATGTGGAGGTTCCCAGGCTAGGGGTCTAACAGGAGCTGTAGCCGCCGGCCTTCGCCACAGCAACGCGGGATCCGAGCCGCGTCTGCAACCTTCACCACAGCTCACGGCAACGCCGGATCCTTAACCCAGGGATCAAACCCACAACCTCATGGCTCCTAGTCGGATTCGTTAACCACTGAGCCACGACAGGAACTCCAGGTAGTATACTCCTAAACACTTCTAGCGGTGATGGACACACTGCCATATCTTTTCCTTCAGAATCCACAATACTGCTTCAGAGATGTTCACATCAACATTTTAAAATGAAATACATTTATTTCACTGTGCCTTTTTTTGTTGCTTTTTTTTAGGGCCATAGCCTCAGCATATGGAATTTCCCGGGCTAAGGGTCATATTGGAGCTGGAGCTGCTAGTCTACGCCACAACCACAGCAATGCCAGATGCTAGCCGTGTCTGCAAACTACACCACAGCTCATGGCAAGAGCAGATCCTTAACCCACTGAGCAAGTCTAGGGATTGAACCTGCGTCCTCATGGATACTAGTCATGTTCTTTACTACTGAGCCACAATGGCAGCTCCTAAATATATTTGTTTTATATTCCATGTGTCAATAATTCCAATTTATAGGTGATTCCAGGACCTCTTCCACTAGTCATGAATATCTGAACAAAACTTATACTGTGGAAACACTGTGTCCACAACTCTCTCAGCACCATCAACAGAAACATTCTCCTCTTATACCTCAACTTCTTCTATAACTTTAAGCTCTGAGACACCGTCTACCCCCATTACAAATGCAGGACACAGCACTACAACTCTTACAGAAACACTCTCTGTCCTCACAACCACATCTGAATCATCTGACTCAACCATTACCTCTGAAACGTTCTATGCAGGATCTTATGGAACTGCTGCTTTGTCTTCAAGCCCCAGCCAGCTGTCTACCAGGCCCTCGGTCTCGGCAGATGTGACCACAGCCACCTTAGCGACCGAGAACAGTGATTCATCAAAACCTATAGTTACAGAGTTCGCATCATGGCTCAGTGGATAATGAATCCGGCTAGGAGCCATGAGGTTGCGGGTTCGATCCCTGGCCTTGCTCAGTGGGTTAAGGATCCGGCGCTGCCGTGAGCTGTGGTGAAGGTTGCAGACGCGGCTCGGATCCCGTGTTGCTGTGGCTGTGGCGAAGGCCGGCGGCTACAGCTCCTGTTAGACCCCTAGCCTGGGAACCTCCATATGCAGCGGGTGCGGCCCTAAAAACAACAATAACAACAACAACAACAACAAAAAACCCTACAGTTACCACTGTTAACTAAACAAAAGGAAATTTCTGTGTCCACAGCAATATTAACAACTACAGGATACAGTTTCCATACAACCACATCAGAGGTGACAATCACAGTCGCAGGGGAGACAAGTGGCTACATCAGCAAGGCCAGTACGTCTGAATCCACTTTCTCTTCAGAAGGGTTTCCCATCACAGGCCCTGGGAGTTCTACCACCATTTCACAAACGCCTGAATCCACTGTCTCTTCAGAAATATCTCCCACCACAGGCCCTGGGAGTTCTAGCACCGTTTCTGACAGGTCTGCATCCACT
>PVHT021183640.1:1252985-1270095 GCA_004024745.2 Catagonus wagneri | reverse complement strand
ACCCACTTTCTCTTCAGAAAGTTCCCCCACAACAGGCTCTGGGAGTTCTAGCACCGTTTCTAACAGGCCTGAATACACTGTCTCTTCAGAAAGTTCCCCCACCACAGCCCCTGGGAGTTCTAGCACCGTATCTGACAGGTCTGCATCCACTGTCTCTTCAGAAAGTTCTACCACCACAGCCCCTGGGAGTTCTAGCACCGTTCCTGACATATCTGTATCCACTGTCTCTTCAGAAAGTTCTACCACCACAGGCCCTGGGAGTTCTAGCACCATTTCTGACAGGCCTGAATCCACTGTCTCTTCAGAAAGTTCCTCCACCACAGCCCCTGGGAGTTCTAGCACCATTTCTGACAGGTCTGCATCCACCGTCTCTTCAGAAAGCTCTACCACCACAGCCCCTGGGAGTTCTAGCACCGTTCCTGACAGGCCTGAATCCACTGTCTCTTCAGAAAGTTCTCTCACCACAGTCCTTGGGAGTTCCAGCACCGTTTCTGACAGGTCTGCATCCACTGTCTCTTCAGAAAGGTCTTCCACCATAGCCCCTGGGAGTTCTAGCACCATTTCTGACTGGTCGGAATCCACCCTCTCTTCAGAAATATCCCCCACCACAGGCCCTGGGAGTTCTAGCACCATTTCTGACAGGTCTGAATCCACTGTCTCTTCAGAAAGTTCCTCCACCACAGGCCCTTGGAGTTCTCGCACTGTTTCTGAGTATCTTGAATCTACCTTCTCTTCAGAAAGTTCTCACACCACAGGCCCTGGAAGTTCCACCACAATTTCTGACAGATCTGAGTCTACCTTTTCTTCTGAGGCTTCCCCCAACATAGGCCCTGGGAGTTCTACCACCGTTTCTGACTGGTCTGAATCCACCGCCTCTTCTGAGAGTTCTTCCAGTGTAGGCTCTGGGAGTTCTCCTACCATTTCTAATTGGCTTGATTATACCATTTCTTCTGAGGTTTCCTTGCCCACAGTCACTGGCAGTTCTGTAACCTCATCAAGCCCTGGTAAGACATTAACCAGTCCACCTGGATCAGGGCAAACAGCCACTGGTGTCACTCAGCTATCCACTGTCCACAACAGCATTTCTGATTCTTCTCAGCTCACACACTCAGCTACAGAATCCTTGACTAAGGGGGGTGAAAGTCCTATATCCACCTCACGTGCAAGTGAATCCGCTACCACCTCTACTGGTCCTGAACATCCGACCACAACTTATAATGTGAAAGCCACTGTGTCCTCAACTCTCTCAGCACCATCAACAGAAACATTCTCTTCTTTCACCTCAACTTCCTCTGTAAATTTAAGCTCTGAGAGACCATCTACAGCCATTACAAACACTGGACGCAGCACTACAACTCTTACTGAAACATTGTCTGTCCTCACAACCACATCTGAGTCATCTAACTCAACCATGGCCTCTGGAACGTCCTATCCTGCGTCTGATGGAACTGCTGCTTTGTCTTCAAGTCCCAGCCAGCTGCCTACCAGCCCCTCTGTCTCAGCGGAGATGACTACAGACCTCACGAAGAAAAGCACTTTTTCTACCCACATCCCTGATTCGTCTAAACCTACAGTTACCTCCAACAGCACTCTTACTGAAGGAACTGAAATGTCTGCTTCCACATCTGGGCCTGAAGAATCGTTAAGCACTTCTGGTGGAGATGGCAAAACTACGTCTTCACTTCGAGGATCCAGTTTCTACACAACCTCCTCGGAAGTGTCCACATCAACACTCTCTACCCGTTCTTTGCAGAGCACAAAGCATGCAGGTCCTGCTTCCCCATCAAGCCCGAGTGAGCTCTCCACCTATAGTGCGGTCTCAGAACCTGTCACCATGACTTCCAGAGAGCAGTCAGCTTCTTCTAGCTTTTCTCCTTCTCTGTCCTCCACTTCATCTGGCTCCGCTAATGCTTCAAGCCCTGGGTTCAGTACCATTTCAGCTCTTCGTCCCCCATTCACTCATACACACACAGCTGTGATGACAACCCATTCTCCAACTACGACACCAAGTAAGTCTCCTTGTATATCAGTCTATGGACCCCTCCTGTTCACCTGCCCTCATCAGCTAATCCTCTTTCTCCTTTTCTCAGTCTTGTTCCACCCTTCCAGTGCCTTCTTGTTGCTAATGGATATCATCCATGCAGCTGATGTTATTCCCTTTTGGTTTTTAGGGCCCTTGTTTTCTTTGCATGCCTTCTTTATCTCTTGCTTCCTCCCTCTCTGTTGTCCCTCCTCCTTTCCTCGCTATCTCCTGGGGACTGAGGTGGTGGCAGAAGGGTCTCCGTTCCTGCATGATTATCTGGTCCCAGCACAGTGTCTTTCAGTGTAGTGTCTGAATGATAGGACTTGAAACAAGAGTTGGAGTTTTTGTGTCTTGGGCTTCCATGGCAACCTCTGTGAATATTCTCCCCCTTTGCAGGGCAGTGCTCTAATGGGGCCACTTGGAATGGAGAAGACTGTGTCTGTTCTGAAGGCTACTTTGGTTACCAGTGCAAATCCCTCTTGGAATACATCTTCCTAGGTAAAGACCTTTTCTGAGACCTGTAGGCCACCCCCACACCCCTTAACCACTTAAAATAGAAGGGCATGACTTCAGGGATCATTTGCAACCACTGCTTAATTCTGCAGTTAGAGAAGAAAATGTGACTTTCGCCCAGGCCAAAATGCAGGTAGAACAGGGCCCTTCTGCCTCCCCTTTTAAGGCCCCTTTCACTAGCTAACTTGCCTCTCTCATCAGGATGATAATCTGGAGCCCTCTGCTTAGGTCTCGCTGGGTCATGATCCTGGCCACCAGCTCCTCCATGGTATTCAGAAACAAGGGGCAGAAGTTCCAGCTACTCCCACCTGCCTTTTTTTTTTTTTTTTGTCTTTTTTAGGGCCTCACCTGTGGCATATGGAAGTTCCCAGGCTATGGGTTGAATGAGAACTACAGCTACCGGCCTACGCCACAGCCACAGCAACTCAGGATCCAAGCCATGTCTGCAAACTACACCACAGCTCACGGCAACGCCAGATCCTTAACCCGCAGAGCAAGGCCAGGGATCGAACCTGCATCCTCACGGTTACTAGTCAGATTCGTTTCTGCTGCACCACGACGGGAACTCGCCACCCGCCTTTTGAAGTTCCATCCTCCCTCCTACACACTTTCTCTACCTCCACGAGGCCAACAGATGACGAATTAACCAATCCTGGAACGAACTACTTCGTTAGTTGCTGTCTCATTCCCGATGTGGCTTTTTCCCACAGAAACCCCAGAAAAAATCAACGCCACTGTAGACCTGAGGGTGAGAGTGACTAACAAGAATTTCACACAAGACCTAAATAACATATCCTCCGACGAATACCAGACTTTCACTCGGATGTTCAAGAAACAGGTAAGAGCAGAGAAAGCCCAGATTCCCCCAACGTGAGAGGGACTGCCAGGGCCCCCCCGCCCCCGACTTACTCTTCAGGTCTCTCAGCTCATGGGTCCCTTCAGTCTTCCTAAGTCCTCAGAGGGGGTCCTCCGAGAGCTTCCTTCCTGGAGCCGTCCCCCACCCACATCCCGGAGGAGGACACATTGCTGTGCCTTCCGCTCCCTCTTTCCAGTGGGCTTGGAGAACGGGGGCTGCTGCACGCTCCGGGCCTGTACGAGCTCAGCTTTCTTGTTTCTTTCAGATGGATGCAGTTTACAGGGGCCATGACTTTCCCCAGTACCAAGGGGTGATCATTAGGAGACTGCTGTGAGTACGGGGGCAGTGGCGGGGGGCGGGGGGGAGGTACCTTTAAGACTTCTCTCTTGCCTGCTCTCCTGCTTCCCCCATCACGAGCGGCTAGAGTATCAGTACCTGGCTGGGCCATAAGGACCCCAGATCCGAGACAATGCCTGAGAGCTCTGAGACCACGTGTTCATTCATTCTTTCATCATTCATCCATCCATTTAAACAACTTTTTTTTTTGTCTTTTTGCCTTATCTAGGGCCGTACCCGTGGCATATGGAGGTTCCCAGGCTAGGGGTCTAACAGGAGCTGTAGCTGCCAGCCTTCCCCACAGCCACAGCACCGCAGGATCCGAGCCGCGTCTGCAACCTACACCACAGCTCACGGCAACGCCGGATCCTTAACCCACTGAGCGAGGCCAGGGATCGAACCCGCAACCTCATGGTTCCTAGTCGGATTCATTAACCACTGAGCCATGATGGGAACTTCTAACCAACTTGTATAGAAAACCCACCCTGTGCTGGGTGCTGGGAACACAATGGCTGGGAACTCTGTCTTCATGGAGCTTAAAGTGGCAGAACATAGACAGCAGAAGGGCTGTGCCTCTGGCTAGAGTTAAGGGATAGGACACACAGGGTGCTGAATGCAAGCTCGGCGAGGTGGAGGGGCGTCTTCCTAGAGGATGTGACGGCTAAGCTGAGGCTCGAAGGATGAGGAGGAATGAGCCAGGTAGAGGGAAGGGTTGGGGAGAGGGTTAACAGCAAAGGAAATTGATGATGATGAGCTTAGAGGTGAGAGGAGGGCGGATTCCAGAAACATAAAGAACACTTGGCTGCTTGAGGGCAGAGGGGTTGTGGTGGAAGAGGAGGTTGGAAAGATGGCCCATGCCGAGTTATCGGCCCACATGGGATAGATCTGATTTGCATGGCAGCCAGCTCAGCTGCAGAGTGCAGAATGGGTGGATGGGGAGAGATGATAGTAGCCTGGACATGCGAGGTAATAATGAAGCAGAAAATAGTCCAGCGTGAAAAGTCTTTAGGAGGCAGGACCAACAGATCATGGGGATTCAATGCGTGTTTGGAGAAAAGGAGCAAGAACACCAAATTTCTGGGTTGCTGGTCGTGTCGGGTGGTACCCTGTGCTGAGATGAGGAACATAAGGTTGAGAGAAGATGATGAGTCTGCTGGCCTAGGGCTCGGTCCCACGGAGTAAATGAGTGATGGAGTAGCTGATGGTCAAATATCTGCTAGGAAGAGTCTGCAGTGGAGACGCTGGCATTGGCAGCCGCAGACAGACATTGCAGGAAGCCCTGGGAGTAGACCAGATGGCCGAGGCAGTGGTCCCAGCCCAGGAGCAAAGGTGTCTGGGGAAGAAGGGTGGGAAACACCAGCGTTTGAAGGAGAAGCAGCAGAGGTCCAGGAGAGGAGTGCCGAGAAGCAGACAGAGGGGTGGGGAGGGGGTCTGGGGGTGTCAGGTCACAACATGCCAAGGGCCCATGGGGTTCCACAGCTCAGCATCCTCCACACCCAGAATCCAAGCCATTGTCTCCATCTCCTTCTTGGCTCAGGATTTTGTTGGTTCAAGTCCTTCTGGGTCCTGCCCCTGACTTCTCTGTCACCGTGGCTGTAAGAGGTGATGGACCTTGCCTCCAGATCTCTCTCCTCAGAGCATTGCTGACTGTCTGTCTAACAAGAGGCTTCTCGGTTAGAATCTGAGATTTCTAAAGTGACCTCACATTTCTTTGTTTCTAAAAGGTTACTTATTTGGGGAGTTCCCTGGTGGCTTAGCAGGTTAAGGATGCAGTGTTGACACTTCTTTGGCCCAAGCCTCTGCTGTGGCATGGGTTCCATCCCTGGCCTGGCCTGGGAAATTCCACATGCCTTGGATGCAGCCAAACCTTCCCCCCCGCAAAAAAAAACCCAAACAAACAACAAAATAAAATCTCACTTCTTTGCTTTTCAAAACATAATCCAATAGCTTCTATTTTAATTTTTTCAATTTAAAATTTTTTCTGGCGTTCCCATTGTGGCTCAGTGATAATGAACCCGACTAGTCTCCATGAGCATGCGTGTTCGATCCCTGGCCTCACTCAGTGGGATAAGGATCTGATGTAGCCGTGAGCTGTGGTGTAGGTTGCAGATGCGGCTCCGATCCCGCGTTGCCATGGCTGTGGCATAGGTCAGCAGCTGCAGCTCCGATTCAACCCCTAGCCTGGGAACCTCCATAGGCTGCGGGTGCCGCCTTAAAAGGCAAAATAAATAAATAAATAAATAAAATATTTTCATCGTGGTAAAATACCCATAACCTGAACTCTGCCATTAAACAGTAAATTCACCATTTGAAGGGTACGTTTCAGTGGCCTTAAGTACATTCTCAATGTTGTGCAGCCAGCACTATCGTCCATCTCCAGAACTCTCTTCATTTTCCCAGACTGAAACTCTGCATGCATTAAACAACAGCTCCTCATTCCCCTTCATCCCACCTCTGGCAACCACCATCCTACCTCTGTCTCTACGAATTTGATTACTCCGGGGACCTCCTATTAGTGTTCACAAATACTCACACAGCATTTGTCCTTTTGTGACTGGCTTATTTCACTCAGCATAATGTCCTCAAGGTTTATCCATATCGTAGCATGTGTCAGAATTTCCTTCCTCTTTAAGGCAGAATAATATTCCATTCTATGTAGAGACCACATTTTGTTTCTCCATTCATCCATCAGTGGATACTGAGCTCAGTCCCACATTTTAGTTATTAGGCATAATGCTGCTGTGAACATGGGTGTACAAAAATTTCTTCCTGTGCCTGCTTTCAGTCCTTTGGGACAGATGCCCAGAGGTGGAATTGCTGGGTCCTTCTATTTTTTAGTTTCTTGAAGAGCCACTGTACTGTTTTCCACGGTGACTGCACCATTTTACATCCCCGCCAACCATGTCTCCACGCCTTTGCCCAAGAACCTGCATCTTTAGGAAGGAATTTTGCCCATTGGCATATATTGTAATCACTGATATGTCAATATTTTACTCTGTGGCCTCCCTCTAATTCGCGAACTGCTGGAGGAAAGGGACTGACTCTGTTTTGTCTCGCGTCTGGGTCATGTGGCTAGTGTTTCTCATCGCGCCTCTTGCTTCTTGGGTCCCACCGGCGGGGAGGGTGCGCAACTGACTGACGCCTCCTGGTTCCAGCAATGGCAGCGTCGTGGTGGAGCATGAAGTCCTCATGGAGGCAAACTTCACGCTAGACTTTCATGAGCTCTTTGAAAACCTCACCAAGATCATAAAGGCCAAGCTTAGAAATGAGACCAGGAGGCTACCCGGTGATTCGAAAGAGTGCACAGGTGAGCCCACCGAAAACCCCTTCCTGCTGGTGGCAAAGGGTACGAGGAGCCCCTTAGAGTGCGCTCAGCCCCACCGGCACATCTCTCCTTTCTCTGGCACTCCAGAGACCTGCCTAGAGGAATCCAGAAGCCAGGCCCAGGTATGTGCCCCAGGCTCTGTGCTGCTCCAGCAGCCCCTCCCAGTCCCGGGCCGAGGTTGTCACTAGCCCTAATGGCCCCATCTGAGCCAGCTCAGGGGCCCCGTGGCATCTGGGTTGGGCCAAGACCTGCCTCCTCTTGGCGGGGCGTGGGTGCTGGCTGCGCCCAGGGGACAGAGTGTGACCTATCTGCTCTGTTCTTTTCCACCGCTCTGGGCAGAGTACTGGGAACTGTGCTTTGACGAGAAGGCCATCCACGTAAATGAGACACCGAAGCTCGGTTTTGACCTGCAAGGTAAGCGGCGCTGCAGAGTGGGGGTGTGAACGCGGGCTAGGGTCCCGTTCGCCCCGCTGACGCTTCCTGCCCGCCCCCACCCCCACCCAGAGCAATGCGCCCAGAAGGCGGCCAAGGACTTTGCCCAATTCTACTACGTGGATGAGCTGGATGGGAAGCTCGCCTGTGTGACCAAGTGTACCTTGGGGACGAAGTCACAAATGAACTGTAACCAGGGCAGATGCCAGCTGCAGCGAAGTGGCCCCCGCTGCATGTGAGTGCCTGTCCCCTGGAAGCCCAGCACCCACCCTCTCTGTGGCAGAGCTGCAGCCTCTCCAAGAGTCTCCCAAAGGGGCAGGGCACTCCCACCCTGCAATTCTGCATCCGCCTTCCCTCCCCCCAGGCCTCCCATCACCCGCAACTCCCGCCAGAGGGAGGGGGAGGCGCAGATTGCAGACACGGGCTTCCTAGGACCGAGCAAGCCCCTTCCTAAGAAAGTTCAGTTGTCAGTTTCCAGATCTGTGCATCTCTTCATCTCCGTCTGTCATTCAGTTCCCTGATGTCATCCCAGCCGCCGTGCCGTTATCGCCTCCAGCTGCGGCTGGGGCGAGACTTTTTTGGAGACCGTAAATTAAGTATAAAATATAAAGCATGTTAACAGATCTGTCAAGGTGCCAGCTCCTCAGCGATTAGGTGGGCGGGGAACATTCCTACGTCTGGGGTGAGGCACACGACGCTCCTGGATTCTGAATTCCTGCTCTGCGGATCTGGGCTGCCTGTTGGCCTTGAGGAGTCAGGGAGGGCGCCCGGTCACCATCCTCAGAGGGAGAGCTGGTTTCTTGGGCTTTGACATTGACCTTTTTCTTTGGGGAGACTGGGTGAGTGAGGGATGCTGGTGGGCTGGCCTGAGCCTGTGCGTGTCCGCAGATGCCCGAATTCCGAGACCCACTGGTACTGGGGAGAAACCTGTGAATTCAGCACCAGGAAGAGCCTGGTGTTCGGGGTCGTGGGAGCCGTGGTGGTGCTGCTAGTGATCGTGGTGCTGGTCCTGACCGTCTTCCTCGGCCGATCCCGGAAAAAACTGCACAGGTGAGCTTCTAAGGCTGGGCCCGGGGAGAGGGGACCACAGTCAGGGTATCTTAGGGCTCTGCCCCCCCCAGCTCAGCCGCCCGGGGGTCAGCTGAGGCCCCGCCGGGGTGAGGCCCAGGCCCTCCCAAGCCCTCCCAGCTCTGGGCACAACAAAGGGCAGCCTGCCAATCTGATAAGACGTTCTGTTTGGCAGAGAAATGGAAACAAAAACTTATATGCTGAAACTGGCTCAGGTAATGAAATGACCTGGTGCTCGTTAAAACCGTGGCTGTCACATTCCCGCACTAGGGTGCTGGGAATGACGGGTGTCACTTTTCCCAGCTGTAAAATGGGTTAGGTCCACCTGGGAAGGCTGAGTAATGCCCTGCCTGGCACTTGACCAGCTGTCAAAGGGAGCTGCCCTGACTCTAGTCCAGTGTCCCCATCTCGCAGGTAAGGGCACTGAAGCCCACGGAGGGGTGTGAGGGGACAGACCGTGGCGACATGCCCAGGCATGCCTTTCGTTTTCTGCTGCTGAGGGCAAGCCCCCACCCTCACCCCCGCCCCTGCCCCCGGCTCAGGGCTCGGCTGGACAGCTCCTTCTGGAAGCTGTGGGTCAGAGGTGGCTCTGCCCCCAGCTGCTCAGGGCATTTCTGTTGTTCTCAGGCAAAAGAACAATTTCTCTCGAGAATGGCAAGGAGAAGATGCCCCTGGCAGTTTCGAGAGCTCAGGCATCTGGGAAGGTATGTCTCTTGGGGAGGTGAGGTTGGCAAAGAGGGGTGGCAGCCTGGAGGGTGGAAAAGTGACTCAGTCGGACTCAGTGTGGTTGTGGGGTGACACGCGCCTCCTGCCAGCCTGTCTTAACACCTGCTGTGGCAGCCAGGCTTGGCCAGTTCCTGGCTGCCTCCTGGCCCCAAGCCCCCTGAGCTGAGGGCAGGGGCAGTGCTGCTGGTAAGCCCTGTGCCTCCGTGAACCTGGTGGGCAGCGAGATCCTGTCCCGTGGTGACGTGGTGACGGGAAAGGGCTTTCCAGGCAGGGGTCCCTGCTTAAGAAAGAGGGTGGAAGAGTTCCTGCTGTGGCACAACGGGATTGCCAGTGTCTTGGGAGCCCTGGGACACGGGTTCGATTCCCAGCCCGAGCACTGTGGCTTAAGGATCCGGCGTTGCTGCAGCTGCTGCTTAGGTCACAACTACAGCTTGGATCTGATCGCTGGCCCAGGAACTCTGTATGCCAGGGGTTGACCAAAAAAAAAGGAAAAAAGAAAGAAAGAGGTGGTGGAGGAACAGAGCGTGGCCTGTGGGGCTACCGAGGGAACGGGGTCAGTGGGACACGAGGATGACAGAGCCAGGTCGGGGCTGGTCAGGGGGCTGTGATGGGGGGACCTGAGGGGCTTTCAGGGGGCGGGGCCGGGTGTGCGTTTTGAGCAGCTCTTTCGGGGGGATTTGAGGTGGACGGCGTGCATGGAAGTGGAGGCACCAGGGAAGAAGCCCCGCAGTAATGCAGGCGAGGGACGATGACGCCGAGTGGGGACCGGGAGGTGCGGACAGCAGGTGACGTAGTTCAGATGCCAGTGGGCAGGGCCAGTGTGCAGGGCAGGTGACCGAGGCAGGCGGGTGCAATGGGGAGAAGCCGCGGGAGGGCGCGGTGGGGGCGCCGGGGGAGCTCAGAGGCGTCGGGGCATTGCAGAGCCGGCCTGCCTGCTGCGGGCCATGCTGGGAGTCAGCCCAGCTCAGCCCCCCTTTGGGGAGAAGGCCCCCGGCGGGAGGATCCCGAAAGAGGAACATTCAGGAAGATGCCAGGAGGACCTGGAGCCCATGGCCTGGCGCCAAGGAGGGAGTTTCTCTGCAAGGCGGGGACACTGGGTGCTGGACACAAGCCAGCTCCAAGAAGATTCCAGCACAGCTGCTCTCTGTCTGTGTGCTGTGGTTACTGTTGCTGAGGGAGTGGGCGCGGTGACCTCTGGGGAGCCCCTTCCTCCCGCTTCGCCCTCACCAAGTGACCCCGTGGCCCCAACTCTCCGGGCCGTGACTTCTGACCCAGGTGCAGGTCAGAGCGCTGCAGCTCTGGTTCCTTCGGGTCCCTGTGTCACACGGGGCCGGCTCAGCACCTTCCAGTGCCCGCACGTGGGGCACGGAGTCACTTGCCGGCTTCAGGCACCGGCAGAGCCAGGCCCACCTCCAGACAAGCTGTGCTGTTGGGAGGACGGATGGGCCGCGGGAAGGCAGTTTAAGGCAACTCCTGGACAGACACTTCACCCCCCGCCTTTTTTTTTCAACTGGGAAAAAACCCTTCCTTGGTGTTTCTTCAGCCTCCCCCAGGCTCACTCTCACCCGGTACCTCTCCCCGCAGGCCAGAATCTGAAGGGGGACAAGTTTGGCCTTGAAAACACTTACCAACACTTCCAGCCCTCCCTGGAGAATGTGGACCCCAACACAGAGGTGACTCAGGCCCCGCCCCCCAGCTTGGGGCCGCTCCCCTCCCCCACCCCTGCCCCGCAGCGCCTGGGGCTGCCTGTCCAGGGTAGGGCACCCCCAGCCCGAGGCAGGTCACCCCCTCGGCTCACCTCCTCTCTCCCATCCCCCCTCTCGCCCCCAGCTCCACTTTCAGAGGCCCGAGGTGGTGACAACTGCTCTGTGATGGGGGACATGAGACCTGGATGACCAGGCAGCAGCGGACAGAGTCCTCCACGGCCCCGGGTCCGCCAAGAGGAAATGGACGTCAGGGCCCTGCTCAGAGCTGGGGGGCCTGCCCCCCCGCTCCTGCTGCTGTGAGAGCCCCCTCTGCCGCCTCGCACTCCATCCGGGGGCCTCGGGGCTGTGCAGACGCGTCGGCCTCCTCTTGTTTGCTCCGTTCTGGAATTTCCTGCCAATAAAAGAACAAGTCTTCAAGTGCAGAGCGGCTTTAAGTCTGTTGCCCTCCCTGCAGGGGCCTGCATCTCTGGAAAGCTTCTCGTAGGGAGAGCACCCCTCCCAGGGTTGGGAGCCAAATCTCAGCACCTTCCAGTGCCCGCACGTGGGGCACGGAGTCACTTGCCGGCTTCAGGCACCGGCAGAGCCAGGCCCACCTTCAACCGAGGCCTCTGCAGCAGATGGGCGCAGGGTCGCATCCGGGGAGCGGACTCAAGCCGACGGAGTGAGGAGTGGGAGCTCCCAGGAGGCGGAAGAGTGTGCACTTGGCCCTGCTGACCTTGGGGGCGGGGGCAAGGGTCACTCCAAATGACACTTGAGGGCTGTGTTTACCTCTGAGCCCACAGACCCCAAAACTCTCAGCCATCCTGACACTGGGCACTGCACCCCACGTCTTGGTTGGGCTCCCACGGCGACAGTAAAGACGGCTTGAGAAGAGGGGAAAAGGGGCTCCCTGTCGGAGTTCCCATCGTGGCTCAGCGATAACGAACCTGCCTAGTATCCATGAGGATGTAGGTTCGATCCTGGGCCTCGCTTTGTGGGTTAAGGATCCGGTGTTGCTGTGAGCTGTGGCATAGGTCGCAGATGGCTTGGATCCTGCATTGCTGTTGCTGTGCTGTAGGCTGGCAGCTGCAGCTCTGGTCTGACCCCTGGCCTGGGGACTCCCATGCTGCAGGTGTGGCCCTAAAAAGCAAAAAAAAAAAAAAAAATAAAGGAATCTTGGAGTTTCCTGGTGGCCTAGTGGGTTAGGGACCTGGTTTTGTTGCTTCTGTGGCTCAGGTTTGATCCATGGTCCAGGAACTTCTGCATGCTGGTAAGAGGTGGAGCCAAAAGACACAGAGAGAGAGAGCTGACTTGTCAGGGCTGGAGGATCAGACAGAATCCCCAAAGCATGACCCTTGGCATGTGACAGATGCTCAGCCAATGGGAGGCTCGGTCTTTACCCGGTGAATGTGGCCTCCAACCCCCTCTCAGCTCTCACCCTCGCACCACATGCCTGGGGTTTTTCTTGTGTGACACGAGACAAATGTCTCTGCTCTCTCCAGCTCGTGTCCTGGCCATTTCTGCCTCACTCATCCCCGCGTCGTGCCCTGAGGATGTCACAGGGCTGTCAGGCCTCCCAGAACTGGGGGACAGGCCACTGCTGTAGCCAGATGGACACCAGACGGGGTTTTGGGGAGCCCCAGGTTCTAAACCTGCCATCTGTGAGCCACCAGGCACCTCAGTACATCTCTGGCCTCAGTTTCTCCCCCTAAAGGACAAATGTGGGAGTCTTTAGGATTCCTTCCAACTCAGCGGCTATGGGCTCCAAGGCCGTGGGGACCGGGTCTGGGTCAGTGGAGGATGAGAGTGGGTCCCAGTCGGACCCTCCAGAAGTTCTCTCTGCCCCTCACCTGCCCCCAGAAAAAGAGGGAGGAGAACAAAGGCGGAAACCAAACCGTGGCCTCTGAACCCCCACCCCTTTGGGGTGTCTTCCTGAGGTCACCTGTGTGGGGAGGGAAGGGAACTTGGGGGAGAAGAGGTGGGGTCTGCACCCGTCATGCTGGGCCCTGCAGATGCCTCTCGAACAGCCACGACCTGGATTTTTTCCTGCCCTGGGTCTCAGGACCCTGGGAGCAGCGGGAGCTCCTTGACCCCTGCCCCAGACCCCAGAGAGCTCTTCTTCAAGGGGAAGTGAGGAGAGGGCGGGGGAGAAAGACGCCTGGAGCTTAATCATGGACAAGTCCAAACCCGCCCACGGGCCTGGGGCCTCCTTGCAGGCCAGCTTGAGGCCTAACCGGGCAAAGGAAGAGGGTGGAGCGGGAGGAGGGGGCGGGAGGCTGGCGCGGGGCGGTGGCTTGCTCTAAAGAGTGGTTCACCGACCTGAACCCTGCCACCCCTTGGCACAGACTCCTAGCATAACGTCAAGAGGAGCTGCCGTCTTATCTGCAGCGAGAGTGACACCTTCTTTATGGGCACGTTCCATGTCTTCCAGACTCTGAGTCACTGGCCTCTAACGGCGGCATTTGGGGACCAGGATAGGCCTTAGCCATGGAAGATCTTCCTGGCTCCTTCTCATCCATTTACGCATCCTGCCCTCTTTCTTTCTCCTTTCCCTCCTTCTGGTTCTCTCTCCCCTCTTCCTTTTCTTCCCCTTCTTTTCTCTCCACCCGCCCCCATCACCCCTGAGCCGCCTGCCACGTTCCACACCCAGTGACTCCGCATCTCAGGCCTCATTCTCCCCGTCTGGGAAATAGTCTCTCAGACGCTCTGTCCCTGCTCCCCAGGACTCTATCGTCCCCTCTCTGGGCCTGGCATCCACTGGCCTGGAGACCCCTGGCCAGCTGTGCCTGGCGTCTGACTCTCCCGTGTCCCTTCTCTGGGGACCCAGAACCAGGTGCCTCCTCGGGCCACGGGGCCAGGCATGCCAGGAAGCGGCTTGGGCTTTGAGGAACATCCTGGTGGCCTCTCCCTTTTCCGGGAGCCGCACCTTCTCCCGCCACCTGCCCGGCCCCCCGACGCAGCACGCCCTGGTTACACTGTGTATGAATGAAACGGTGTCCTTCGGGTCCAGGGCTGCCCCGGCCAGCCTTGACAAGCTCCTCCTCATCTCCCACTCCCGGCGCCGGGGCGCCAAGGCCCAGATGCTCAGTCCTCTGCCTATGGTGTGTCCCTCCGTCCTTTCCACCCTCCCTCCTACACCTGCTCCCACGTTAGACCGGGGACCTTCCACCTGCCTCCTGGTCCGTGTTGCCAACACTGTCCACTCATTCTCCTCCTAGAGTCTAGGGAAGATAGACTCAGGGGTTGATCCCTCCCACCTCCCCCCCACACCCCAAACAAGGCCCATCTCCTCTGAGGAGCACCCCCTGGGGTCTCCACTAACTTCTCTCCCCTCCAACCCACCCCTGCAAGCAGAGGTGACCAGAAGGAAAGTGTATATGGACTCCCTGTGGTTGCTGTAACGAATTATCCCAGGAGTTCCCGTTGTGGCTCAGGGGTTAAGGAGCTGACCTGTATCCATGAGAATGCAGGTTTGATCCCTGGCCTCGCTCAGTGGGTTAACGATCCCATGTTGCTGTGGCTGTGGGGTCAGCTGGCAGCTGCAGCTCTGATTTGACCACTGGCTGGGAACTGCCATATGCTGCGGATGTGGCCCTAAAAAAACAAAGCAAACAAACAAAAAAATCAACTTGGTGATTCCTGGCTTAGAACAACAGGACTTTATTGTCTCACAGTTACAGAGGCCAGGAGTCCAAATTCAAGGTGTCAGCAGGGCCACACTCCTGCTGAAGGCAGCAGGGAAGGCTCTGTCCCAGCCTCGCCCCTGTCTTCTGGAAGCTGGCTGGCAATCTTGGAGTTCCTCGGCTTGTAGGCACATCACCCTGATCTCTGCCTTCATCTTCACGTTCCTTTCTCCCTGTGTGCTTGTCTGTGTCCAAACTTGCCCCAGGACGAGGACACCAGTCATATTGGACTAGGCTTTATCCTAACCTCCTCTTTTTAACGCGCTTACCTCTGCAAAGACCTGTCTCCAAATAAGGTCATGTTCCATTGTTGGGGGGGGGTGTTGGTGGCAGCAAGGAGAGCTAGGGTTTCAATATTTCTTTTTGGTGGCGGGGGGAGGGGGGCACAATTCAGTGTATAACAACTGCCCAGAACCCCAAAGCTAGATGGCACACTGGGTGTGGAGAGTGTGGGGAGCAGGCCCGGCCGCAGCGAGGTGGAGAGGCTGTAAAGGCAGTGTGATTTTTCTGTGTGTGTCTTTTGTCTTTTTAGAGCCACACCCATGGCATAGGGAGGTTCCCAGGCTAGGGGTCGAATCCAAACTGCAGCTGCCGGCCTACACCCCAGCCGCAGCAATGCAGGATCCGAGCCACATCTGTGACCTACACCACAGTTCACAGCCATGCCAGATCCTTAATCCATTGCGACAGGCCAGGGGTCGAATCTGCATCCTCATGGTTCCTAGTCGGATTTGTTTCCACTGCGGGAACTCCTAATTTACTGGTATTCTTGACTCTAGCATAGTTGTCTTAAGGAGTATCTAGAGTATTCTAGATTTGACTAATGACGGTGTCATTTAATTTGTCCCTCAGTCTCTGTAGTTCCTGCGTGCTTGCGATGAGGTCTAGAGGCTTGATTAGACTCAGCTTCAACATTTTGTGTTAAGCATACACGGTGGCTAACGCTACTGCGTCACCTCAAGGGGTACGTCCTTTCAGGTTGTCCCCGTACGATTCGAGCAAGATTGGTCACTTGACAAGGGGACGTGACTCCTTGATTTCCACTTTAATTTTATTTCCACTGGATGGGTATCTGAGGGCAGAAGAAATAGCCTTAAAATATTCACACTTGGGAAGAAGCGTGCTGGGCTTTGGGCACTGTACTCCCTAGAGAGAGCCTTGGGGCAAAGAACTCCCTTGTCAGGAACCCTTTCAACCTAATTTGTGGATGGGCCAGGGGAGATGCAGCTCATTCATGATAGACTCCAGCTAAGACGTTCTGTTCTGCCTCAGTCCCAAGACTCTCATGCTTTCCAAGACCAGGTTCCTCAGGGGTCCAGCCCTCACTTGGTTCTCTCTCTCTTTCATGAAAATTCAGAGACCTCAGGTGATGGTAATATTGATTTAAGGCCAAGGCAGTTTTGGATGGAGCTTGGGATCCGGGAATGAGATCTCTGTTCAGTTGAACTTGGGGGGAGACCCTTTCCCAACTGAGCCCATTCTATAGGAATCGATGAGAAACACCTGTACGTACAGGACAAAGAAGAGAGAGACCACAGTGATGGTAAACTGTCAAATAGAATCACCGTGGAAGCTCCGATAGACTTGTCACGCTCTCAGGTGAAGTCCTTCTGTTCATTCCAGGAAGACTTTTCTGCCATTCTGCTCAGTTTCAGGACCAAGGAGAGCACCCAAGCCACTGGCTCGGGGCAGTGGTCACTTAAGACACTGACCTGAACTTTCCATTAGACAAAATGCTCGTGTAAGATTGACTGTATTTCATCTCCGTGAAAAACGTGTATTTTAAAGCATATAGCATTTTCTTTGGGGTTACAACATTATGAGTATTTTTAAAGTTCTTACTTTTATCTCCAGGTTCTGATCGTTTTGTCCGTCAGTATAATCATGTTCAATAACTATAAACAGCAAGAGCAAGTTCATGAAATCGTTCATGGTTCCCAGACCTCCCCCATAATTTCTGGCTGGCCACCGAGGATGCACGAAAAGCAAGTCCCTCGCACACTCGCTCATGTGATTCAGGGACGCACTTCCTCCTGCGAGAAAACTTAACTCTCCTGCTGGAAATGGCTTCGCGTGTCTTTCCACGGATCTGAAGAGAGAGACTCTTGAATTCTTTTTCTAGCTTTCTCATCAACTCCCTGGGTTAAACGGGGGAAATCGTATTTGACCGTTTGAACTCGTTCTTGCCTTCTGCTGAATAAAGACTGCGTTGTTTCTCAAGTCCCCCTTACTGCTGTCATTTTTAACGTTTTTAGGATGCTTTATCACTATTCCTGCCACGCAGCTCAGGATTCATTTTGTTCTGGAAGGTGTCTCCCACACGCAACTCTCCTTAAATCGCAACCTAGTAAGAAAGAGGGTGGGCTCTGCTGCCCCCTCATGGACACTTAGAGCATCTGCAGGCAGCGTCCAGCTTCTCCGCGCCACCCCGCCCACCCCACGCCCCAACACCCCCCCCCCCCC
>PVHT021183640.1:1221526-1252885 GCA_004024745.2 Catagonus wagneri | reverse complement strand
CTTCAGTGTCTGGTGAGAGCCCACTTCCTGGTTCATAGGCAGCTTTTTGCAATACCCTTCCCACACCTTCCTCCCTAGAAGCTGACTCATCCTGAAACTCCAATTCCACTTCCTCCAGGAAGCCTTCTCTGATACAACTCTTCACAATTAATCTTTCTCATCTACATCTTCCTTTTTTTTTCTTTTTAAGGCCGCACCTGCAGAATATGGAGGTTCCCAGGCTAGGGGTCAAATCAGAGCTGTAGCCACCGGCCTTCGCCACAGCCACAGCAACACGGGATCCGAGCCGCGTCTACGACCTACACCACAGCTCACGGCAACGCCGGATCGTTAACCCACTGAGTAAGGCCAGGGATCGAACGCGCAACCTCATGGTTCCTAGTCAGATTCGTTAACCACTGCACCACGACGGTAACTCATCATCTACATTTTTCTATCTTAATCAGCTCTGGGTGCTATGACAGAATACAATATACTGGGTGGCTTAATCAACAGACACTGATTTTCTCCCAGTGCTGTAGGGCAGAAGTCCCATGTCAGGGTGCTGGCAAGATCGAGACTGTTCTGGTGACGGCTCCCTTCCTGGCTTGCAGACTGGCCCCTTGCTCACCATATGCTCCCACGACCGCTCTTCTGTGCATGCACACCCCAGAAGTGGAGCCGGGCCTGCAAAACAGCAAGCTGTCTGTCGTCTCTTCTTATAAGAGCATTCATCCTGTCAGATAACCTCATCTCACTCCACCCCCCAAAGGCTCCATTTCTAAAACCCTCACATTGGGGTTTAAGGCTTCAACATATGGATTTGGGGAGGGACAAACATTCAGTCATTAGCACTCCTTAACACTAAGGGGTGACACTGTTAGGTACAGTCTTTATGTCACGATGGTCATTTTCCCTACGTAGATAGAGCAAGGGCCGGGATGTGGCTTTGCTCCCCTCTGTGCCCCAAATGCCTAACGCAATGCCTCCCGCATAGAAGATGCTATTAACGCTTGTTATATTTAACTGAATCAAGACTCAGCTCCACAAGTTTTTAAAAATGCCTCCTGTCACATTCATCCCGTCCCTCTCTGGCCTCCCTTTGGGCGCGTGTCAACACGACATAACTGAATTCTTACATGTTCTCTAATGCTTCATACATGCTTACCTCCGATCCTTCGGAAAGCACCACGTTTAGGGCCACAGAATCCAGTTCAGGGACATGCAGGCGGTGGGTACTTGTGGGTCCTCCCCGCCCACAGCTAAGCCCCGCCCTCTCCGGATGAGAGCAAGACAAAAGGAATGGTCAGCAGAGCTTCCTTCTCCATCACAGAGGGGCTGGGGTTTGGGGATAAAGAAGCACCCTCATCTCCTTCCTTCTCCTTCTCTGGGTTTTTTTCCAGATTGTTTTCAGTCGCACAGAGACCCTTGGGAATGGGCCAACGATGAAATCAGGCTGGGCGTTCAAGGACACCTCCCTGATGATAAACTAAGTCTAATGCCACCAGCCTACCCTCGAAATATGTGGAGACGTGGGAGATCATGCATAATCTTTCGTATGTAAGAAGCAAGTTTACTAGACTGCGGAGACGTGACCATGGGTTCTGCTGCTGAGGGTGGTGGGACTCTGTTTAGATGGCGTTTAGGTTACAGACCCAGGTTGGGCCGGCCTGATTCATCCGTGATGATACAGCAGGCGGGGGGTGGGGGGCTGGCAGCTCGCTAAGTTGGGCTGCCTGACAAGAGGCAGGGCTCACAGGGGAGCCTGGTGGCTGAGGAAATTTACTGCCTGTCGTAGCCAAGGAAAGTGGAATTGGCTCCGGGCGATAATCAACCTGATTAGCTCAGCGCCTCCTGGAGCGTTTGGAGGGCAGGGAGGCAGTATGGGGTGGGGATGGGGAGGACAGGTCCGCCAGCATCGACATGGAGCTGCCCAGGGCTGGGGTTTACTGAGGTCAAGAGCCACTGAGGCCCAGAGGAGCGTATGGAGAAGCAAAGGCAGAGAAAGCCAGCGCAACACCCAGTCGCGGGAGCGAGGGTGTGCCAGGAGCAGCCACCAGGCTGAAAGCCAGGAGCAGGGACATGCAGGTGCAGTGACGGAGCAGCCAGGACCGAGGAGGACAGTGGGTGGAGCTGGGGTGCCCATCGCACCTCCTCACTAGGCGCCGGCCGAGGGGCAGGTGCTGGCCAGGTTAAAGGCCCAAGATCCACCATCAGCATCCCCGTCTCAGGCCCCGCCCTCGGAGACTCAGCCTCTGCCGGGGCCGTGTGGGTCCTGAGCACAGCTCACCAGCATTGACCTTGGTGGGAGGGCCACAGGGTTTTCGTGGTGTGCCTGCAGGAACCCCAGCAGGTCTGTTTTGAGAGATAAAAGTGCAGCCTGCTGGCTCTGCCCTCCTCCTCTCACCTCCTTGCTATAGCGTCCCATCTTGTCTGGCCAGGACGGACTCTGTCCTCCACATTGATGGGCCCCTGTCAGGGGACACCTCTGTGGCCAAAACTCAGCCTCTGTCTGCCAAATACAAATGTGGAGACAGAGTTTTGGGGGAAGGAGAAAAAGATAGCTTTGCCAGGCAAAGGGGGCCAGAGAAGGCCACTGCCTTAATGACTGTGCCCTCCTTGGGAGAGACTGGGAGGTGGTTTTAGAGTTTGCAGAGTGGAAAATAGGGCCGCAGATAAGGATCAGGGTAGAGGCAAGCCTTCGTTGTCTTTCAAAGGTGGTGTTTAGCGGCCCCAGGACGGGCCCTGATGGTCCCCCTTCTTCCCAGAATGAAGAAGGCTTCATCAAGTAGTCCTTCCATTTGTTGGGGGTTTTAGTCCCGCAGAAAGGGCTCAAAGATATTTCTATGGTTCCTTGAGGAGGAACCAAGACCCCAGCCCAAGGCTGCAAATTGTCTCCTGACTGCTCCTGCCTGCTCCCCTCCCTTCCCTGAGTAACGACTGCCCTTTGGAACTCAGGGAGGCTCATGGAGGCTGAGCTTATTGCCTAAAACCAAGAAAGGCTTGTGTGCCCAGGAACCTCCAAGGGCCTCTCCCGGTTACACATCCAGACTTCCCAAGTCACAGCTCAACCATTTGTTGAGAACATGCGTTAATTCATAGCTCCCCAACCCGGGCACCACAACCCAGTGTGCCCAGAAAGGGTTACAGTGAGCAGGGAGAGGGAGCCCCTGCACTTGGACCACTGCAGGACTTGCCAGAGGCTGGTGGCCCACCCTTCGGTAACCTCTTACCAATGCAATCAGTTTTGCAAGTGTGCCAGTCATGGGACAGTTTTGAAAGTGCACTGATGTTGCATCTGATCCTCGAGCAGCCCTATGAGGCAATGACTTTTATCTACGTTGTACAGATGAGGAAGTCGAGGAATCGAAGTGTTAAATCGCTTGCCAGTGGCCACCCGCATTGGGAAGTGGGAGGTTTGCACCGGGCATGCTCAGTGTGAAAGCTGGCTGTGGGGAGAAGCCTTTGGGAAAGCAGACTGCCCTCTCCCACACCAGGACCAACATCATCGAGTCAGAATTGCTGGCGAAGCCAACACTCCGCCAGCACCTCCATCAGGATGGAGGTTTTCTGCCTGGGTGGGGTGGGGCTTCTTTCAACAGCTTTGGAGGCATCTGTTTCTATGCTATGGGGCAGGCCAGGTGGAAATAGAAGGAAAGCTGCTCCTGGCTCTCGCATGCCCAGGGCCGAGATCAAATCTTCCCGGTGGGGGGACAGGGGCCGCAGGTACTCAGCTGCTTCCTCCTCCTCTTCCTCCCGTGCTGGAAGGGGGCTGCCTGCACTGCAGAGACTCCCACTAAGGCTGTCCAGGGCTGGGATTTGCTCCAATAGTCAGAGACGCCTGACTCGATGCCAGAGCAGCCAAGCATCTGCTGTGCTTTCCGCTGCTCTTAAACCTGGAGGGCAGTTTGAGCCCGGGGAACCCGATGGCAAGGTCTTTCCGGGAGCAGCCCCACGAGCCTGGCAGACCGCACGCCCCCCCCAACAAGACTCACTCCCCAGCCACCAGATCAAGACTTCCTACACACTCCAGGGAGAGGCTGACCCCTGTATTCGTTTTCTATTATGTGTCCATAATGAAGTGCCACGCTGAGCAGCTTAGACAACAGAAGCATATTCTCTAGCAGTTCTGGAGGCCAGAAATCCCAGATCAAAGTGTCAGCAGAGCTGGTATCTTCTAGGGCCCTGAGGGAGAACCTATTTCATGCCTCTCTCCCAGCTTCTGATGGCTGGCTGGCCATCTCGGCCATTCTTGGCTTGGAGAGGCATCAGCCCTCCTGCTTTCGTCTTCAGTCCTCCTGCTTTCGTCTTCAGTTAGCGTTCTCCTTGTCTGCCGGTCTCTGAGTCCCAACTTCCACCTCCCCCCCACTTTTTTTCCTTTTTTTTTTTTTCTCTTTTCAGGGCTGCACCTGCGGCATATGGAAGTTCCCTGGCTAGGGGTTGAATCAGAGCTGTAGCTGCAGACCTATGCCAGAGTCACAGCAATGGGGGATCCGAGCCGCGTCTGTGACCTATATCACAGCTGGATCCTTAACCCACTGAGCAAGGCCAGGGATCGAACACGTGTCCTCATGGATACTAGCCAGGTTCGCTAACCGCTGAGTCACAACGGGAACTCCCTGACTTCCCCTTTGTATGAGGACACGGGTCCTGTTGGATGGGGGCTCACCATACCCCAGTGTGACTTCATCTCGGATTGAACCCCCTACTTCCGCAAGACTCTATTTCCAAAGGTTCCATGCTGGGGTCCTGGAGGTTAGGGCTCCAACATATGAACTGGAGGGAGGGGACTGCAATTCAATCATGACGGCTCTTCTCCTACAATAGCTGTTCTCATATTTGGATAAGGATCCCAATCACCGTCAAAGAACCCGGAGGCTCAAGTGTGTTGACACAGGGTGAAGCTTAGGTGGTTCTGACACCACCAGTGTGCGACGACCGCTCTCCTAGTTGGACGTTTAACTGGTCTAGGCACAGGGGTCTGAGCTGGTTACACGTCTCAGATTAACCCATTGTCCACAGTGCAGATGAGGCTTCTTTGTTGTCACATTAGTCCCTCTGTCCCGGCTGCATACTCTCTCTCTCCTCCTCCATCAGTGCCCGCTCCCATGTGCCACACACAGACTACCCATAATTGCCCATTAATAGATTAGGGTCGCCTTAAAAGTTATGCTGTGCTGGTTTTATCTCTGCAAGTGTTTGAAAATTAGGTACATGAATGCAGTCCGTGGATCTTGCCTTTTTCTGTTTCTATTCATTTAAGTTTTTAAGACCCATCTCCAGGAGAATTTCTCTGGGGGTTGGGTTGCTAGGTCATCAAATCTGCATATAACTTAGTTTCACTGCTTTGCCAGATGGCTCTCCCGAATGCCTGTGCCCATGTCTCCACCCCTCCCCAAGTCCCCCATGTCTCCCCAGACCTGTCTTTGGATGGATGCAGGTGCAAAATTACCTATTACCAAGGAGCGTTTTCTAAAATGCTTATTGGTGGAGTTCTAGTCGTGGCTCTGCATTAATGAACCTGACTAGGATTCTTGAGGATGCGGGTTCGATCTTGGCCTCGCTCAGTGGGTTAAGGATCCGGCGTTGCCGTGAGCTGTGATCTAGGTTGCAGGTGGCTTGGATCCTGCGTTGCTATGCCTATGGCGTAGGCCTGCAGCAGCAGCTCCAATTTGACCCCTGACCTGGGAACTTCCACATGCCTCGAGTGTGGCGCTAAATAGACAAAAAAAAAAAGAAAGAAAGAAAGAAAGAAAAAGAAAAAAAAGCATATTGGCTTTCATAATCTTTGCCTATTTTTCTTTGGGTTGCTTGCCTTTTAAAAATTATTTTGCAGAAGTTTACTGGATATGAATCCCTTATCAATCTCAGATATTGCAAGTGTCTTTTTCCAGCTGGACTCTCTCTTTTTTTTTTTTTCTTTGCCACACCTGTGGCATGTGGAAGTTCCCGGGCCAGGGATCGAAAAGGCCCACCACAGCTGTAACAAGAACCACAGCAGGGACTACACTGGATCCTTAACCCTCTGAGCCACGAGGGAACTCCTGGACACCTGTATTTTAATTTTCTCTACAGCACCCCTTGTGGAACAGGAAAAAAAATTTTTTTTCCCCATATATGGTTTGTGTTTTGGAGCTTCAGTTCAAAAACTTTTTCCCTATACAAAAATCTCACAGATCCTCTCCTGAATAATCTTCTGTAAGTTTTGTTGTGTTATTTTTCACATTCATCTCTGGATCTAGTGGGAATTCACCCCACTCGGTAAGTATATGGTAAGTCAGGAATCTGAGTTAGTTTCCCATTGCTGCTGAACAAAGTACTATAAATTTAGTGACTTAAAACCTTACTAGTTTATTATTTTACAGTTTTGGAGGTCAGCAGTCTAAAATGAATTGGTTGAGGGGCACACCTATGGCATGAGGAGGTTCCCAGGCCAGAGACTGAACTCGTGCCACAGCCATGACCCAAGCCACAATAATGACAATGCTGGATCCTTAACATCTCGGCTGCCAGGGAACTCCCAAATGAGTTTTATGGGGCTGACATCTAGGAGTCAGTAGGGCTGTTCTCTTACTGAAAGTTCTAAAGAAAATCTATGTCCTTGAATTTTCCAATTTCGAATTTCTAGAGGCCACCTGCATTCTTTGGCCTGTGGCCCCTTTCTTAATTTTTACTTATGCGAACCTGTGCAGATGGAGGTTCCCAGCCTAGTGGGTCAAATCAGAGCTACAGCTGCTGACCTACGCCACAGCCACAGCCATGCCAGATCCTTAACCCCATGAGCCAGGCCAGGGATCAAACCCACATCCTCATGGATACTAGAAAGGATTCGTTTCCGCTGAGCCATTATGGGAACTCTGAGTGAGTCCTTCTTTACATTTCTTGTCTATATAAGGGCTTTATCCTGTCATATACATTTAGGATTGCATTTAATAGATTAATTTGCAGAGAATCCTTATATTTGCAGTGCTAAGTCATCCTATCTATGAAGATAGTATATTTCTCCTTTTATTAGGTCTTCTTTAAAGTCCCTCAAGGAATGAGTTCCCTTGTGGTGCAGTGGGCTAAGGAGCTGGTGTTGTCACGGCAGCATCTTGGGTTGCTGCTATGGCACAGGTTAGATCTCTGGCCCGGGAACATATACATGCCAAAAATTAAATACATATAAATAAATAAATTCTTTCAAGGGACTTTAAACTTTTTCTCTGTAAGGGGTAAATGTTCTGATCATCAGTTTTTGGTGGGCATGTGGTGGGTTTTCCCCACATCAATCAGCAATTCTTTGACACCAGCTGGGCATCTTACAATTTAACTCAATTCTGGCACTGTCTACCTGGAGAGAGCATCAAATTCCAAAGGTTAAGAGTTCGGTTTCACAAGACCACTTCAGATGCCGATCCCAAGTCCGGGCTGTTATCTATATTTCTGATCAATTGGCTGTAAATCAGAGGTGCCCATGATCTCCTCCTTAGGTTCAATTAATTTCCTAGAGTAGCTCACGGAACTCAGGAACCTCAGTTAACTCTCCAGATGACAGGTTTATTACAAAGGGTATTAAACAGTATGAATCAACGGCCAAATGAGGAGATACACAGGGCAGGTTCCTCCCCAAAAGGAGCCTCTGTCCCCATGGAGTTTGGGCTGGCACACTATCACGAGGTAGAGTTCTGGTTCACCCATCTGGAAGCTCTCCAGACCACATCCTTTTGGGTTTTTATAGAGGCTCCATTACATAGACACAGTTGATTAAATCATTAGCCATTGACAGTTGATTCAATCTCCAGCGCCTCCTCCTTCCTGGAGGTCAAGGGGATGAGATGGAAAGTTCCAACGCTTTCATCACCTGGTTGGTTCTCCAGGCAACCAGCCCTCAGTCTTAGGTGTGATCCAGAAGTCATCTCATTAACCAAATAAGACACCTATAATGGCTTTCAACACTTAGGAAATTCCGGAAGTTTTAGGAGCTCTGTACTGGGCACTATGAACATATTTCTTATTGTAAATCACAACATCAGAAGAAGTCCCATAGGCTCTATTGATGGGAACAGTCATTCCCCAATGCTTGTGTTTCTACTAGGAATTGCTCCTAGATCTTACCTCCTTCCTACACTTGGAATGGTGAGTGATAGCTATTTGTCAAAATCTCTCTCTCTCTCTCTCTCTTTTTTTTCTTTTTAGGGCCACACCCTCGGCATATGGAGGTTCCCAGGCAAGGGGTCAAATCAGAGCTACAACTGCCGGCCTATCCCACAGCCATAGCAACGCAGCATCTGCGCCACGTCTATGACCTACACCAACCTCACGGCAATGATAGATAACTGAGCGAGGCCAGGGATCGAACCCGCAACCTCATGGTTCCTAGTCAGATTCGTTTCCCCTGCGCCATGATGGGAACTCCTATTTGTCAAAATCTCTCGAATGATTGTGCTAACCATCGAAAGGCTTTAAACAGTGAGGCGTGTGAGGCTAGGAGTTCCGAATAAGTGCCTCTGATGTTGAGGTTCAGTAAGACAGGAGAACCTAGAGAAGCTGTGGGCTGGGAGCTGCGGAGAGAACCAGAGGAGCTGGGAGACCGAGATGCCAAGAGTTTCAAGGAGGGTTTATCTCCTCTGCCAGACGCCAAATAAGAGGAGCACAGATGAGGTGAAGGTCGTTGGTGACCTTGACCAGAGCTGCTTCCCAGGAAGTGTTGAGAACAAAAGCCCAATTGTAGTCAGTTCAAGAGAGAAAGAAAAACAAGCTGGGGAATGAAAGGGCGTTCGAGGTCAGGCAGGGGACTGGTTTTCTTTTGTTTTACGACAGGAAATATGCCGAAGAAGGATCCAAGGGCAAGAAGAAAGGTGATGTTGTTGGAGAGAGGCAAATACAGAAGTGACATCCCTGACTAACGGGTAGGGGCTGAGACCCAGCAGGGCTGGGCTGAGCCAGGTTGAAGCCTGAGGCCAAAGGAGAAACTCGGTAATACTGATTTTTGTCTTGCCTTAAAATGTTGCTGTTTTGTTCATTAGGGATCTTGTGCATTAATTATAGTTGTTAAACTGTTGCATTAAAGTAGCTATGTTGATTTAATGATATTTGGGGTGTTCTTTTAGGTTTTGCACCAGAGGCCCGTGGAGGCGAATCTTTGAGAGAGATACCCTGGTGTGAGAGAGAGGTTGCAGGCAGGGGGTGCATAAGAATAAGAGCGCACAAGGCCTCTGATGACTGGCAAAGGCAGCCCACAGGCTGAGAGGCAACCCTGAAGCCCAGAAGCAAGGAGAGAGTACCAGCGGTTTAGCGACAGACTATGTCCCTGAGTAAAGTCAGCCTCTGCGGGGACAGAGCTCCTTCTGGTGGACATAGGTGGGAAAGACAACTCCGAATGGATGGGGCCGGGAGTCTGGGGCGTGTTCGAGCGCCCAGAATCAGGCAGTAGCCTAGGAAGGGAGGCCGCCTGAGCCGAGGGACGTGGTCTCAGAAGGCGGGGGAGAAGGGGCGTCCAAGAGAGTGAGCGAGTTTTCATAAAGGAGTGATCCACAGTTTCAAACGTCAGAGAGGCCTCCTTTAATTTCGGCCAGATTATTTACATGGATGCTGCAAGTGCTGTACGTTTATGCGTCAGCCTCTTCCAGCGGACCATTTTTCACAAAGATGAGAAACTTTTTTTTTTTGTCTTTTTAAGGCCGCACCACGGCATATGGAGGTTCCCAGGCTAGGGGTCTAACAGGAGCTGTAGCTGCCGGCCTTCGCCACAGCCACAGCAACGCCGGATCCTTAACCCACTGAGCAAGGCCAGGGATCGAACCTGTGTCCCTGCACTCCCAAGACGCCGCCGATCCCATTGTGCAACAGCAGGAACTCCTTAAATTTTGTTTTAAGTTCTGTTTATTATTTGTATAAATTGATGAAAAACCTTCGCTTGCCCCCACTCCTAAGTACCTGCAGAAAAAAGTCCAAATCTTGCTCAGTAAAAATCCTGTAATAACTCCCCATTACCTCAAGGCCTTACAGGATTCTCAGCAGGAAATTTTAAAGTTTGTTCTCCCTGCCCGCTCCCATCTCCTGCCATGTCCCTCCACCCACCTGCCCTCAGTCCTACCCAGCCCCAGAGGCCTTCGTGGCATCATTTTGAGGAACCCCCAGCATTTGGCAAGAATGCCTCCTCCCCTCCCTGCATCTCCATGGTAACGCCTGCACTTGGTGTTAGCTGAGTATCGCTTGTCTTGGAAGCCTGTTCTCAGGGAGAGGAAACTGTCTTCCTGGGGCCTGCCGCACGCTGTAGGCGGTAAACAATTGTTCAACATGCAGGCAGGCGGGGAAGGACAGCCATTGAAATGCTGCCTCTTCCATGAAGCCTTCCTGATTCTTACACGACCACTGCCATTCCAGGAGAAACCAGACTTTCCCTCTGAGTTGTCGTAGCACTTTATGTGACCCTGGGTCACTGATTCATTCTTCTTGCAATTCGGTTTCTTCATCTGTAAAACGGAGGCGAGAGTGGTACCGAGCTTACTAGGTCACTGTGAGGGTTAAATCAGTTACGTTTACAACGGCCCACGCCAAGCTCACCACTGATGCCTAGTAAAAGGAAGCCATTGGGACGATTATTTTGATATCTTAGTATGACATTTGTCTCATATGGCAACGTGTACAGATGTCACCTCCCGCCCTTGGTTATAAACTGTCCATGGTTGGGGACATACCTTTTGATCTTTGTACGTGTGGCACAGCACCGGAGGCGTCCAGCAAATCGTCCTTAAATGGCACAGACTAGCACACGTGGAGGGGGCACACACACTTAAGGACACACACGTGCCAATACGTTTTTTGGTGCTCATCCTGGCTGACTGTCTGGTCTGCAGCATTGGACGGCAAGGCCCACCCCTCCTCCTGGAAATGCAGCATTCTCCAGCAGCGGCTCCAGGGACTTTCTCTCGCGTGGATTTCCACCTGCCTCTCTGGAACTACCTCGCAGCCTCCTTTCGGCCCCAGCCCCTCCCCCACTCGCCCTTAACCATCGGTGTTCCCCACAAGGCCGTCTCGGCCCTGCCCTTCTCGCTTTGGACACCGTAGGGTGAGTTCAAACCCCAGATACATTGCGAGTTCCCGTGGTGGCTCAGCCGGTAAAGCACCTGACTAGTATTAGTGAGGATACAGGCTCAACCCCTGGCCTCGCTCAGCGGGTTAAGGATCCAGTGGCCTTGCCACGAGTTGCCGCGTGGGTCACAGGTTCGGCTCAGATCTGGCGTGGCTGAGCCTGCGGAGTAGGCCGGCAGCTGCAGCTCTGATTCGACGCTTAGCCCAGGAATTTCCACCTGCCACGGGTGCAGCCCTGAAAAGAAAAACAAATGTACAAAAAAATGTAGATCTATCAGCCAAGTATGGAAAAGTCCAGCTGAGTCCTTGCTCCTGACTTCCAGACCTGCGAAACCTGAAGGACATCCTACCTTCCTCAGCCACGTCCTTCCCCCCGGGGCCAGTCACAAGACTCACAGGACTTCTTGTGCCTCCAACACCTGCTCTCGTGAGAGTGCCCGCGCTCCCCTCTGCTCCTAGTGCCGCTGTGTCAGCTCAGCCCCGTCTGCTCAGCCCCGTAGTCAGGCTCCCCTCTGGGCTCAGGGCAGCTGCAGGCAGAGTTCTCACCGGCTCTGTCTCCTCCTGACACCCCTGCACTGGACGAAAGGATTCATACACGGGCAGACAGGGGAGGACTCAAGTTAAGACGTTAACTGCAGATGCAGGACTGTTCATTGCAATTCTTTCAACTTCTTTGTGCTTCAAGTTTTTCATAAGATATTGGGGCAACGAGCCTGCAGTGGTTTCTTTTGGCTTTTTGGATAAAACTCAGACTCCTTCGTGGAGAACATAAGGCCCGGTGTCCCTGTCGTGGCTCAGCGGTAACGAACCTGACCGGCATCTTTGAAGGTGTGGGTTCAATCCCTGGCCTTGCTCGGTGGGTTAAGTATCCAGCGTTGCCATGAGCTATGGTGTAGGTTGTAGACATGCCTCGGATCCTGAGTTGCTGGGGCTGTGGCTGTGGCCGGCAGCTGCAGCTCCTATTCAACCCCTAGCCTAGAAATTTCCATATGTTGCAGGTGCAGCCCTAAAAAGAAAAGAAAAGGCCCTCTCTATGATCTGGCCACTGCCTCCCCCTGTAACCTCATCTGCTACCACTCACCTGTCCCCTTGCCACACACCATCCTGAATTACTTGGAGCCCCCAGCAGAGTCAGGGAATTTCATTCCTCTGAGCTCACCGCCGTGCTGGTCCCGATTCCTGGAATGCCCTCCCTTCCCCGCGTTCTTCTCCAGGGATCCCTGACCCATCTGCACTTTTCTGACCCACCCTGGAGGAGGCCTTTGCCCACCCCTTATCTGGCTCCCACCGGCCCTCCCATATCTCTGCAAAGATTGACGGTCTCAAGGGCCACACCCAGGACTGGATCTGCAGATATGCTGCCGCCCTGGACCCCGGCCTGCGGCCGGGGCGCTCTCCTTACCCTCTGTCTCTGAATCAGCCGTGATCTCTAATTTCTTCCCTCAGAGGACGCATCGTCAGGCAGCTCCCCTGCCCTGGCGACAAACACACTTCCACAAACACACTTTGCAGCCTGAGCAAATCCCGAAGCTTCCACTGAAGCGGATCTCTGGCCCTGGAGGCTGGGCGGAGGAGCCCGCGGCCGGGCGGGGCTGTGCCCTGCTGGGGGTGGAGGCCCCGGGGAAGAGGGCCAGGCCCGGGCAGGGAAGAAGGCGGGGCCTGCGGCGGTGCTTGCTAGTCGGTGTCCCGGGCCTGGGACGGAAGTTGCAGAAGTGCAAGTAGTTTCAGTTTTGTTTCTCTTTCAGGAGCCCAGCCACAGCAGCATCGGACCTCGGGGGGCCCCCTACTCCGGGTCCCGGAGCCCAAGGTCGGCTCGGGCTGGGTAAGGAGGGGCGCGGGGAGGGCGGCCGAAGGGTCCGCTGAACTGGAGGGCGCGGGGGGAAGGGACAGCGCGGGCGGCAGAGGAAGGGCGGGGGGCGGGGAGAGGGACCCAGAAGGCGGGAGGAAGGGACGGGCTGGGCTGGAGCACCCCTGTCTTCCCCGCGGGGCCTCCCCGGGACGGCCCCCCTCGCGCTCTCCGAGCTTCCTGCTTTCTGGAAGTTTGCGGGAAAACCCCCAGGGCCCTTATCAAGTATTTCACAGCCACTGTGACGGGAGTTGGGGGCTTTCACAGACGAACCTCACGTGACTCGGTGACTCCGACCCTCCCGAAGCTTCTGGGAAAGCAGGAGGCCTCTTGCAGCAGGAGAGGCTGAAAGAAATGGGCTCCAGGAGATGGGGCAAAGGTTACAGTGACGTGGAGTTTGAGGAGCTGGAAGGACGCCCCTTCCCCTCAGGCGTGGCTCTGCCTGCTCCAGAACCCTTTTCTGGATGGTCAGGGCAGGAAGTGGGGCCGCGCTCCCCTCACTGCCGCTGCCAGGCTCTGGGAGGCAGGTGTACAGGGCTGCGGGAACTGGGGCCCCCTCAGACCGCCCCACCTGCCAGGAGTCAAGGTGACTGTGCCCACCTGGACCCTCGGGCTGTGTCTTCTCTGCCCGCCACCCCACCCAGCATCCCACCCCCTGCAGGACCACAGGGACCCCGCGTGCCACAAATCCTGCCCACGGGGCCACCGATCATTACACCGTCAGCTCCCTAAGTCCTGGCTTCCTGGTCTTGTCCTATCTCCCACAGCCTGACACCCCCAAGCGGCCTTTCCTTTTTCACATTTGCTGAATGTCTGCGGGGAAGAGGGAGGCGTCTCTCTAGCTCAGGGGACCAGAAGAAAACCCCCGGCCATTCAGGTGAGACCCCCAGACCTGGCGGGGCTTGAGGTTGGAGGAGAGGCAGGAGGGCAGGCGGGAGGCCCCCCGTGTATGTGCGCTCCAACTCTGACCCCGACCCCTCGCTTGCAGGATGGTTTCCCAGGGCTCCTCGCCCTCCCTGCTGGAGGCCCTGAGCAGCGACTTCTTGGCCTGTAAGATCTGCCTGGAGCAGCTGCGGGTGCCCAAAACGCTGCCCTGTCTGCATACCTACTGCCAGGACTGCCTGGCCCAGCTGGCCGAGGGCGGCCACCTCCGATGCCCCGAGTGCCGCGAGTCGGTGCCCCTGCCGCCCGCCGGCGTGGCCGCCTTCAAGACCAACTTCTTCGTCAACGGGCTCCTGGATTTGGTGAAGGCCCGGGCTGGTGGAGACCTGCGTGCAGGGAAGCCCGCCTGCGCACTGTGCCCCCTGATGGGAGGCGCCAGCACTGGGGGGCCGGCCACGGCCCGGTGCCTGGACTGCGCCGACGACTTGTGCCAGGCCTGCGCCGACGGGCACCGCTGCACCCGGCAGACCCACAGCCACCGAGTGGTGGACCTGGTGGGCTACAGGGCAGGGTGGTACGACGAAGAGGCCCGGGAGCGCCAGGCGGCCCAGTGTCCCCAGCACCCGGGGGAGGCCCTGCGCTTCCTGTGCCAGCCCTGCTGCCAGCTGCTGTGCCGTGAGTGCCGCCTGGACCCCCACCTGGACCACCCCTGCCTGCCCCTGGCCGAGGCCGTGCGTGCCCGGAAGCCAGGCCTCGAGGAGCTCCTGGCCGGTGTGGACAACAACCTGGCCGAGCTGGAGGCCACGCGGATGGCGGAAAAGGAAGCCTTGGCCCGGCTGCGGGAGCAGGCCGCCCGGGTAGGGGTGCAGGTGGAGGAGGCGGCCGAGAGGGTCCTCCGGGCCCTCCTGGCCCAGAAGCAGGAGGTGCTGGGGCAGCTACGGGCCCACGTGGAGGCTGCTGAGGAGGCTGCGCGGGAGAGGCTGGGGCAGCTGGAGGGCCGGGAGCAGGTGGCCAGGGAGGCGGTCGCCTTCGCCCGTAGGGTGCTCAGCCTAGGTCGCGAGGCCGAGATACTCTCGCTGGAGGGGGCCATTGCCCAGAGGCTCCGGCAGCTGCAGGGTTGTCCCTGGACGCCTGGGCCAGCCCCCTGCCTGCTGCCCCAGCTGCAGCTCCATCCCGGGCTCGTGGACAAGAACTGCCACCTGCTAAGGCTCTTCTTTGAGGAGCAGCAGCCCCAGGAGGACACTGGGAAAGATGGAGCCGGAAGCCAGGGAGGTGATGAAACCCCGCCCGAGCGTAGGGATGGGGCCGAGACCCCAAAGCAGGACAGAGCGCAGACGCCCCAAGAAGATGGGTCCCAGGCTCCCAAGATGGAGAGAGCCGAGACTCCCCAAGAAGATGGGGTGCAGACCCCGAAAGAGGGCAGAGCCCAGACACCCCAGGAAGACAGGGGAGCCCAGACCCCGAAGGGCGGCAGATCCAACAAGAAGAGGAAGTTCAAAGGTGGGCTCAAGTCAATTTCCCGGGAGCCCAGCCCAGCCCCGGGGCCGAACCTGGAGGGCTCTGGCCTCCTCCCCAGGCCCATCTTTTTCTGCAGCTTCCCCACGCGGATGCCGGGAGACAAGCGGTCTCCCAGGATCACGGGGCTCTGTCCCTTCGGCTCCCGAGAGATCCTGGTGGCGGATGAGCAGAACAGGGCCCTGAAGCGCTTCTCCCTTCACGGCGACTACAAGGGTTCGGTGCCCGTGCCCGAGGGCTGCTCCCCATGCAGTGTGGCCGCCCTGCAGGGCGCCGTGGCCTTCTCCGCGGGTGCTCGGCTCTACCTCATCAGCCCTGACGGTGAGGTGCAGTGGCGCCGGGCGCTGAGCCTCTCCCAGGCCAGCCACGCCGTGGCGGCCATGCCAAGTGGGGACCGGGTGGCCGTCAGCGTGTCGGGCCACGTGGAGGTGTACAACATGGAAGGCAGCCTGGCCACCCGCTTCATCCCCGGGGGCAAGGCCAGCCGTGGCCTGCGGGCGCTGGTGTTCCTGAGCACCAGCCCCCAGGGCAATTTCGTGGGCTCCGATTGGCAGCAGAATAGCTTGGTGGTCTGCGACGGGCTGGGGCAGGTGATTGGGGAGTACCGGGGGCCGGGTCTACACGGCTGCCAGCCGGGCTCCGTGTCTGTGGATAAGAAGGGCTACATCTTTCTGACCCTTCGCGAGGTCAACAAGGTGGTGATCCTTGACCCCAAGGGGTCACTGCTCGGCGACTTCCTCACGGCCTATCACGGCCTGGAGAAGCCTCGGGTGACCACCATGGTGGACGGCAGGTACCTGGTTGTGTCTCTCAGCAACGGGACCATCCATGTCTTTCGGGTCAGGCCTCCTGACAGCTAAAGGGCTGGGACGGGGCGGGGCTGGGACGGGATGGGGCGGGGCCGGGGGCGGGGCGGGAGGAGGGAGGCGGGGCTGCCTCTGGCAACTTTTCCATATGAAGTGCCAAACCCCTCTTGGGGCGCAGGCGCACAGGGGTGGCGTGACCATAACCCTCCTCAGCAGAGGGTTGGAGGGGTGCTGGGCGTTAATGCCCCTTGCTTTGGGGGCGCTGACTGCCGCTGCTGTAGAGTCTAGATTTCCAAGATGTGTAAGCTAGTCCTGATTTGTGTTCTTCAAAACCATTCCTGGTGGGGTAGCCCAGGGACAGTCTTGGGGAGGTGAGTAGAAGCAGCCTTTGAGCCGAGAAGGGCTCAGGGTATGTCCGGTCTGTGCTTTCTAGAAGAGAGCCGAGAACCTGTTCCCCTCAGCCTGGAACGGGGACACGCCGGGTCCGAGGAGGCCTGGGATTTTGGTGTCTCCCACCAGCCCCGGGCGGCAAGTAGCACAGTGTGGGCTTGGTGGGGGACCAAGTTCAGACAGCACTGAGGCCAAGGGGTGTTTACCTAAAAGTCCATGAAGAGAATGAGCTACTAGAAAACGGAGCCTGGCAGGGCCGGAGTCTGAAAACACAGGGTCCTGGGTGTGAAGGAAGGGGAGACCCTGGGTCTTACCCGCCCCCCAGCCTCCCCCATCTCTCATTTCCAAGCCAACCTGAGGCCAGACCTACGGAGCATGAAAAATCTCTTCTGTTTTGCCGTCTTTACACCTCTTGGAGTTTATTTTTAGTTCCCCCTTAGTTTCCCGGCACAATCCCCTTTGAGAAACTGTGGCTGAACTGAGGGGTGAGGGCGTTCGTTCGTTTTGCCTTATGGATGGGGACAATACCTAAGCCTGGAGGCCGGGTGTGGGACTCGAGGGCCGAACCTGTTGGAAGACCCGAGAGGTCGGTGGTGGGGCCGGGATGGGCGGAAGTGTGAAAACTTCAGGGAGGGATCCAGTCAGACGTGAGCCGTGACCACTGGCCTTTTGCACGGCGCCGTGGCAGCAGTGGAACCGCGGTGGGTACGGTAAGCCAGGGGCGGTGGAGAGATGATCCAACGAGAATCTTAATGGAAGGATTGTGGACAGTGTTCATGGGAACCAGAGAGATTTTGGACAAGTCCAGATGGAAAGTGTGGGGTATTAGGTGCAGGAAAAGAAAATCCTTTTCCGGGGAGGTCATTGATTGTTTAATGAAGTGATAGGGGAGATCATCAATGTTGAGCGGACAAATTCAGTTCCATAAAAAAATTGAAATGTACGCCCAGCAAAGAATAGTTGAAGATTTGAGAAAATCAGTAAGGTGAGAGATGTACGTAGCGTTGGTCTGAGACTGAGTCTCCAGGATATGCAGTGACTACAGAGATGTGCTCGGTCAGAGGCCCGAACCGGCTGTGTATCCAGAATGCCCAAGGGCCAGGGCACATGAAATGAAAAAAATAAAATCGGCCACTTGCATTTGTCAAAATTACATTTTTCAAACGATGTCATGGGGAAAGGAAGTCTTGGCACCGTAAAACAGTGCTTCCTGGAGAACAGTTCGGCAGTACTTGACGAGAGTCAAAAAAAAAAAAAAATGATTATAAGACGCAGTTATCTCACTTTGGGGAATATATTCTGGGAAAATAAAGGAAAAAAAAGTGTTTGCACGTAGGTATTTGTGGCCGGCCTATATATTAGAGTCATTGACAGGAAACAGCTCAGCTATGCGAGAGAAAGCCAAGTAAATTGTGGTCCGTGAGCCTTGGTGTCTGACAACTATGAGAGCTATTTAGAAGAATATGATGTTATGTGATGCAATCATAAGCCCAAAAAGAGAGGGAATTTGGAATTATGATCACATAATGGCAGCAAGGCAAAAATATGTCTGAACAGTGACTGAGTGGAGGAAATAGGTTCAAAATGTGTAAATAGTGATTGGGGAGATTGGGTTCTTTTTTGAGTTAATTTCATGCTGTTATTCATATAGGCACATTTCTACTTCAGTTATCATTGTCCATTAAGTAACATATATGCTTGCATATTTACTGCAGAAAAATATACCTCTATAAATGATACTCGAGAATAACTACTGAATTTGCAGATGAATGCGTCAGAATAAATGAGTGTGTACTGTCAGGGGCTAGGGGTCGGGGCAGGCGTCGAGAGGAGAATCCCAGCTGGTCAGCGGGCCTGTCTGCCCTGGGAAGGTTTGCAGAGAGCAGGCGTCCCTCAGGTCATTGTGTCCACAAGGAGGGGAAGGTCTTGAGGTCATCAGCAAATTCATACCAAGTGCAGACCAAGTGGCGGGTCTACGGAACCAGCTGGAACCAGCTGGTGTGAGTTGCATGAGTCCGGGCTGTATCTGTCTTTGTCGCTCTCTCTGCCTAGTCAACACGGTGATGGCTCCTAGTAGGTGCTCAGTAAACGCCTGTGGAATGAAATGATAGCTAGAAAACAGAAAGGACCCACCGAGTTGTCCAAAACCTTGGCTTGTGGGAAGTCTCCAGTAGGGGGCACTGTGGACACAGCCTTCTGTAAGCCTCCAGGAGGGTGGCTCAGCTCCTAGTCACGGGAGATGAAACTGGGGTACATTTCCTGCTGATATGTGTGGAAGGGGTCCTGGCCTCTAGAGGATAAATACCTTCGGGCTGGTATTTGCCGAGCTGCACGGGAACTGTGTGCAGAGGGCCTGGCTGGTGGAGTGGCTGTTCTCGGAGGCCAAGCAGGAAGAGAAAACTTTGGAAGGGAAATATCCGCTTGCATGCAAGAAGAGAGCCCCACAGGTGCTCTCAAGGTGAAGGAGGCGTGGGGCTTTCCAGGACGTTTTAAGAGTTCTGGGAAGCCGGGCTTTGGACGATTGACAGGAATACTGAATTTTCTTCTGGAAGGAGTAGGGGTGGGGAGGCACAGAACACGGGCAGAGTGTGAACCGGATGGGACGTGGAGCCTTGAGCGTAATTGGGAGGTAAAATCTCCAGCACCTTAACGGTGCCCCGGGAGCCCTGAAAAGTCAATCCCCGCAGGAAGCAGCACTCAGCACGAGAGAAAAGTGCTTAGTTCAATTACAGATGTTAAGAAATCAGAAACCAGCACCCCTCTACCCCACCCCCTCCCCACTTTGGACTGTGACGATTAACTTGATCCATCATTCCTTTTCCCGTTTGGAACTTTCCAAGGTGTGTGTGTACTGGTGAAAGGAGAGTGCCGTTCGGATAGAGAGAAAGGGAGCAGAGAGGCTCGTTCACATTCTTTGTGCCTAAAAAAGAGGCAAGTGAATGAGGCATCGGAGACCTGGGTTGCATGTTGGCTCCTCAACTAAATAGCTATGTGATCTGGGTTTAGCTTCCTAACCTCTCTGAGCCTCAGTTACTACATCAGTGAAGTAAGGATAATAAAATCCACCATGCCCATCTCTTGGGGTTGTTGTGAGGACCGGGTGAGAGGTATAAAGCCCTCTTTATGTACATCGTAAAGCTCAAGTCTGAGGTCTTGGTTAGGAAGAAAGTTTAACCGACTTATACTGACTTAGTACTCTTGCATCGGGGTAAGCTTGAATGGGAATGTTCTGTGCACGTACTGGGAGGAGAAATTTCGAGAACCTCTGGGTAGTCGTTCCCTGCTTCTCCTTTGGAGGAGACGGTTCTGTTTTGCTATCCAGACGTTATTTGCAGAAGCTACTTGCTAAGACACAGCAGTGACCATAGTAGGAGCAGAAGGGACCGATGACCAACTTGCAAAGACTCAATGCAGCTCCTAAAAGCCAGCTGAGAATCAAGCTGTGCTCATGAAGGCCCGATAACTGTGGACATTTATAAGTTCAAGATGACAAGAGTGGCCCCATCTTTTGGTGATTCAGAGAAAATATAATTGGAGAGGGAATGATTCTCACTGTGGTCTTATTATTTCTGCATCTGTAAAGCCCTATCATATGATGAGTCTACAGAGATCCTTTTCCAAAGGGCAGACGTCCAGGAGGGAAGTCAGTCTTCCGAGGAAGTTGGTGACGTGGGTGACCTAAGCTGGGGCAGGACTGAATAAGCGAGTGTGACGATCAAGGTGTTTGGCCATCTCTCCACAGGTCAGCTGAGAAGGAGAGGTTAAGTGGGAGCTTGAATAGGGGTGCAGAGTTCTGTTTGGGGGAGAAAGCCGTCTTGGACCAGCTCGGGCAGGGAGCTCCCAGAGCGTACCAGAAAATATTCTCAGAGGGAGGAAGACCAAGTTCAGATGCAGGTTTAGGAAATAGGTAACTTGAGCCAAGGGAGCAGAACTTTCCTACCCACTGGTTCGTTAATGCCATTTGATTAAATGGGTCAGGATGGGAGCAAAAATAAGTCTAGGGACCACAGAGTGATTGGAGAAGGGGCCACAGGGTCAGGCTGACCTCAGCTGAAGCCTGGGTAAGAAATCTTCAGGACGAGGCAGGGAGGAGCCCGTATGTAAAGAGGCAGTTAGGAAGTAGGCTGGAGGAGCTTTGACTTGTCTTCAGAGGAGGTTTGAACTGGTTGGATGAACGGCCAAGAGAAAGGGGGCTGAAGACAGAATCGGGACCTGGGTACCTGTGGCACCCGGAAGTTTTTCTCGGTTGCCCCTGGGGCAAGAATCTGTGTCGTAAACTCTTTCATTCCTTTGTGTACTTTATATCTCTATTCTGTTTCTTAATAAATTCTTTTGCAAACTTTGAGGCTTTGCTGAGATGATTCATGACTATGGGGAACATTCGACACGCAGGCCCGGCTAGTGAAGGGAACGGGTATGGGGCCATTCCTGCTGTAGCTCCAAAGAGGCCCTTGGGGGGGCCTTGGGGGACATCTCAGAAGCAGGGTGACCGGCACAGTCATCTGTGGTCCCAGCCCTTGTCCTGGGCCACCCCTGCCTGTAGGACAGAGGGGCTCACTGGGCGGAGATGGGCACCTCGGCTCGTATTTGGTGGGAGGGAGCCAGCAGGTGGTCTGGCCCGGCAGGACCCAGTGGAGGTGAATGTAGGAGGTGAGTGAGGCCCAGGTCAGGGTAGCTGTGCCCATCAACGGTCTCTGCCTGTTTTTTGATTTAGAGGAAACCAAACAAGCATCTGTGGGCTCCAGCTAACATGCTGCACTAAAAAAAAAAAAATTTTTTTTTAATTAAAGTGTAGTTGATTTACAATGTTCTGTCAATTTCTGCTGCATAGCAAAGTGAACCAATCATATATATATATATATATATATTCTTTTTCTCATATTATCTTGTTCTATCACAAGAGTGGATACGTTTCTCTGTGCTATACAGCAGGGCTTCATTACTGATCCGTTCTAAATGTCATAGTTTGCATCAGGCAACGCCAAACTCCCCGTCCATCCCACTCCCTGCCCCACTCCCTTAGCAACCATGAGTCTGTTCTCCATGTCTGAGTCTGTTTCTGTTCTGTAGATAGGGTCATTTGTGCCATATTTTAGGTTCCATGTATAAGTGATAACATAAACCATGCTGCATTTGGGATCCCCCGGTGGCCCCTGCAGGCCTGGGGGTACCCACCCCCCTGTCCTTCAGACTCACTGATTTCTGGAAGCCCCACCACCAACAAAGTGGGCACTGTCGGCATTATCTTACAGACACGGAAACCTAGGCCTGCAAGGTTTTGCTCCTTAGGAACAGATTTCGATTCTGATCCCCAAGCGCCCTTCCAGCCAGCCCTGGAATCCTGAAGCTCGGTCTGTTTCCTTGTTCATCAGTGAGGGAGCGGAACAAAATAAGGTCTGAGGTCCCCTCCCTGAACTCACAGCAGGCCCCATCCCTATAGTAGGTCTGGGGTCTAGACAGGAGCAGGGACACTCAGCAATGCCCCCCACACGGCCCCCAACACACACCATCTTGTGCTCGTTGCCAGGGCCCCTCAAGCTGGAGAAGGGATGAGAAGTGACAGGAGAATGTTTTGAGTGGCTCGGTGGGGAAGCAGGGGGTGGGGATCAGGGCCCACCACTGCTGCGGTGACAGCCTGAATAAGAATTCCGCAATTCATCATCTAATGACTCAGCCTGGCTTTGGACCGGCGCCTCCGTGAACCCTGGGGAGCGTGACTCAACAGCTGAGGGGGCCGGGCGCGGGAGAGACTGTGCCGTCCATGTGAGCGCTGGCGGTGGGGGGAACGGCCTGTTCCAGCTCCAGACCCCAAGGCAGAGCGTGGCTCCTGTGGTCAGACACACGCGGCCTTGGTTGCCGGCCCTGCGGCCAAACCTCCCTCATGCCTGGATCCCTCCTCATTTGCATGGGAGAGGTCACAGCCCCCGAGGCATCAGGCCTTTGCTCACATCCGTGGGGTCTGCAGCTAGTTGCCGGGCCACAGGCTCTGCAGGCCTCCATCCCCCGGGGTCAGGCCTGCCTTCGAATAAGGGCGGCAGAGGCCACGCTGTGGGGGCGGGGAAGCAGGGGACCTGTCACAGGCTGGACAGATGGTCACAGCATTCCTCAGCATCTGGGCTCTGAGGAATGGGGCTCTGGGGTCTTACTTGGACCTGGTTCTGAGAAACTGTCTCTTGGAGTTCCCTCTGTGGCTCAGCAGGTTAAGAACCTGACTAGTATCCACGAGGATGCGGGTTCCATCCCTGGCCTCGCTCAGTGAGCTGAGGATCCAGTGTTGCTGTGGCTGTGGTGTAGGCCGGCAGCTGCAACTCTGATCTGACCTCTAGCCTGGGAAATTCCATAGACCAGGGGTGCGGCCCTAAAAATACCAAATAAAAAAGAAGAAGAAGAAAAAGAAAAAAGAAGTCATGTCCCCCCCCCCCAGAAAGAGAAGTTGCTATTTTCCCTGCCCTGGGCATTAAGTTAGGGACAGTCTATCAACTCACCAGAAGAAAAGAGCCAAGCCAAGGTGAGAAGAACCAGCCCTCGAGCCTTGTGAAGGGCCGGGCCACAGAGGTCAAAGGTCAACCTTCAGGGCCAGCACAGACTGGCTTTTCCCAGCCAGCGCCTGTGGCCCTGCCCTGATCACTCTTTCACTTGGATTATTCACATGCAGTGCTTTCCTCACCTGCAAAGCCCTTCAGGACAAGATCTGATTCACACTGAACATTCCACCACCAAGTGTTCTGTAAACATCTGTGAACCAGAACAAATGAGTGAGTTTGCGCGAAAACCTGGATCCCGTCACTCCGGTGGAGAGAACCCCGGGAGGGGCTGGGAACTACTGGCGGGGCGGCCCGGAGGCCAAAAGGGGTTTATTTCTTTTCCTTAGAAGGGAACATGAGTAAGAGTGGAGTTAGCCAAATTCTGGAAAAACAGCTAATAATCTCCCTCTGCTGTCCTTGTCCTTTGTTCCACAGTCTTTAACCTTCTGACATGCTATTGTATTGACTTATGTACCCCCGTTTTCTTTTTCTCCTTTTTGCTTTTTAGGGCTGCACCTGTGGCCCATGGAAGTTCCCAGGCCAGGGGTCGGGTCAAGTCGATTCGGAGCTGCAGCTGCTGGCCTCTACCACAGCCACAGAAACACCGGATGGGAGTTGTGTCTGCGACTCACGCCACAGCTCATGGCAACGCTGGATCCTTAGCCCAGTGAGCGAGGCCAGGGATGGAACCTGTATCCTTGTGGATACTAGTCGGGTTCTAAATCCGCTGAGCCACAGCAGTACTCCCCTGCTGATGGCTTAGTGTTCGTCTCCTACCCCAGTTTCCACCCCAGCTTGAACGGAAACCCCAGGATGAGCCTGTTTTGTGCACTAACGTGTCCGAGGCCTATAGAGTAGTGCCCAGGATATGGCACATACTGAGTGAATGAATGGATGAATGGATGGTATCTATGGAACATTGACTCTGAGGCGGGTCCCCCTCCACCTGCTACACATTCACAGGTATTAAAGGCCAGGAGGTGGGAACCATGAGGTTAGAGTGATTGTGTAGCAGAAACAGACTCACCAGATGCTGGGCAATGAGCTGGGCAGAGGCCAAGGCCAGGCGTGGCCAGTCTGGGGCCCACTCCCCCGCCTCTCTGGCGAGGTGCTGAACACCAGGCCCTCCTGGGACCCGCACCCCACTCCGTCTTTCCCGGGTGAGACCTTTTTTTTTTCTTTCTCTCTCTCCCTGCCCATTGCCCACCCAACCCCATTGCACCTCCCAGAAGGTATCTGTGCCCCGAAGCGCAGCTTCTTCTCAGCTAGAGAGACTTTTCCTGGCAGAAGAACCGCAGAGAGGGGAGCAGAGCAGGGCATGGGGGAGCCTGAGCCGGGCTCTTCCCGCCTGGGGCCTGCAGAGCCAGGCAGGGCTGCGCTGTTGCGGTGGCCGGCTCCCAGCCCTTCCCTCCCTGCCACCCACAGACTACGTGGGAGGCCCCAGCCCATGGAAGGCGGGCTCCCCAGACCCCTTTTCTGTGGGTTTCCCGCTGCTGGAAGCTGAGCTAGAACATGGGGAGGGACCTGCCCCCCCACCCCAGCTCCAGGGCTCCCAGACACAGTCCCCTCTCCAGGCCGGCTCTGCAGGGCCCGGGCAGGCAGGCCCTCTCTCCCTGCTGCCTCACTGCTCCGTCTCTCTCCCATGCCTCCTGGTCTTTCCCACTGAAAAGAAGTTGCACTTCAGGGCAGAGATAACTTTTGGAGTGGAATAGGGTCATGTGGGAAGAGAGATACAAAGAAAAACATCACCCAAAGGCAAAGACGAATACCACACGGTATCGCTTATATGTGGCATCTAAAATATGGCACAGGCGAACCTGTCTACAGAACAGAAACAGACTCACACACGGAGGACAGACCTGTGATTCCCAAGGGGGAGTGGGGAGGGAGTGGGATGGACTGGGAGTCTGGGGTTAAAAGATGCAACTGTTACATTTAGAATGGAGAAAGGGACCCTTCTAATGCATGAGCTGGCATCAGCCTACTCAAAATACACGCAGTTCATATTCTAAGGTTGGGAGCTCCTCTCATGGCTCAGCGAGTTAAGAACCTGACTAGTATCCATGAGGATGCAGGTTACATCCCTGGCCTTGCTCGGTGGGTTAAGGATCCCCAAATGCTATGAGCTGTGGTGTAGGTCACAGATGCTTCTCAGATCGCATGTTGCTGGGGCTATGGTGTAGGCGGCAGCTGTAGCTCCTATTTGACCACTAGCCTGGGAACTTCCACTTGCCGAGGGTGTGGCCCTAAAAAAGACAAAAAAAAGGAAAGAAAGAAAAAGAGGGCATGTGCCTGTATGACTCATAAATTGACAGAACATTGTATACCAACTGTAATTTAAAAAAAAGAAAAACGTCACCCGGGAAAGCTGCAGTGGGATGTGGCTGCCAGAAGGCCGCGTGGGCCTCACTTCTCCCAGGAAGCGGCCAGGGTTCGCGCTGGCCTCTGCCCAGCCACTTGCTCCTGTGCGATCCCTGGAGAAAAGACTAGAGACCCAGGAACACCAGGAAGCAGGGAGAAGGCTGCAGACTTAAGCACACACGCATCCGAACTCAGGGAGCCACGGCGCCATGTGCCTTCATCCGAGCGCTCCCGGAGCAGCGGCAGAGGAAGGATGCTGGCCAGGATGTCGGAGCACCAGCTGGAAGTGGTACATCAGGGGCGGCGGAAGCTGGATGGGTTTGCCAGAGAGAATCCCTGTCCAGATGTTGAGAAGCAGTGCCCCGCCCCGCATATGGGTTGGTAGGTATGGCTGGGGCCGAGCATCTTGGCGGGTGTTTACGGAAGTGTTTCTCGGGGCTCTGCAAAGCACATGGGGGTGGGGACCATGGCGACAGGGTGTTCCCAGGCGGGGCACCGTGCCAGCTTAAGCCTCATCAAAGAATCAAGACTGGAATTTCCCTAAAGCTCATTTCCTACCATTTGATCTTTAACGGAGGACCACAGCCCAGTGTGTCCCCTGAGGGCACGTGCTCGTTGTGAGCGAGGAGCATGGCCTTCCGGGAGGGTCTCTGTCCCCGTCCACCTCTCCTAACACAGGAGCTCACGTGCCTTCCCTCTTGGATTCCTCCTCCCTCCCTTCCGAGAAAGGGCGTCATGGTGAAGAGACCTGCATTTAATTCCACCACTGGGCAGGCAGTTTCCTTTACCTGTCTGATGCAGGTAAGGATGCAGTAAGACAGAGCGGGGGCTCCCGAATGAATAAGCAAGATGAAGAACTTAAACGCACTTAGACAGGGCCCGGCACGTGGAAATGTTCAGTCCAAAGCCAGCCATTCTCTCCTCCTTTCACCCCTTGGGACCACGGGGCGTCTCTCCATCCTCTTAGAGACAAGACACCTGGGCCGGACGGTTTCCCTTCCACCGCACGCAGCCATCACTCAGTCCACCACGCCGCAGGTGCCACCTGGGCCCTGCCTCTACCCCATGCAAACAGCAAGTGCGCGGCGTCAGGGGAAGACATAGCCAGCTGGGGAAGGTGGCTGGTCTCCCAGACAAGGCGGCGTTACTGCAGTGCTTCGTCACAGCCCAGTGCCTGCTTCCCGGCTACGTGCACACCCTGGACAAACCAGTCTCAGGGCGGAGTAACACCAGCCGGATGCACGAAGAACAGCTTACGGACCCAAAATGCTGCCTTGTTTATTTACAGACAGAGCCTCCTCTCCAGGCACCTGGACATGTCTTCTGGGGTCAGTCTCAGAATGTGGCTCTAGTGTGGGATATGAACAAAGCTGGGGTGTTGGGTGATCTTAAGGGTTGGATGATTGTGTCATTCTCACCAGACACACCCATCCTGTGTCCAGGTCCCTGAGGCTTTCAGGATGGGGCCCCAACTGTCCTGCGCAGCCTGGAGACCCAGCAGCACCAAATGTGGGTCCCCTCGGATCCCCCTGTATAGCGAGGAGAAAATTTCCCCTCCTGTTGGCATTTTCCCCCAGGCAGGCGACAGTGCAGTTATTTTGCAAAAACACAATCACACAATCTTATCTGCTCCTCTGAGGTTTCACCCGGGTCTCCTTAATTGGATTTGGGATATTCACAGACAGACAGTCTCCTAGGTAATTTCTACAGAGGGCTCATATCCTCTCCTAAACCAAGTTTCTCCCTAATTGAATTCTCAGAAGGCGATGTTAACTTCCAGGTACTTGGCTGTGGGGCCGAGTCCTGCCCACATGAAGCAAAATTAAGGGAAACAGGAGGAAAGTTTAGACCCAAACAGTTCCTACCTCTAAACCTTGTACAACCCAGCAGGGAAAACCAAACAAACAATCCTGGGCCGAATGTATGACTGTGTGGATCTGATCATAAAAATGATCAGGTTCAAAGAAGGACTAGTGTAGGGTGGCCCGGAAGAGGCTGCAAAGGGAGAAGCTGAGGCGCCTCGGGGGGCTCTGCGGACAGCTGATTTATGTAAGAAGTGCAGGGGAGGTGTTCCCGTTGTAGCTCAGTGGGTTAAGAACCCAACTGGTATCCCTGAGGATTCGAGTTTGCCCTCGCTCAGTGGGTTAAGGATCCGAGTGTTGCCACAAGTTGTGGCATAGGTCACAGACGCGGCTCAGATCTGGCGTTGCTGTGGCTGTGGCGTAGACGGGGATCCCCAACCTGGGATCTTCTGTGTGCCTCAGGTGTGGCCCTAAAAAGAAAAAAAAAAAAGAGCAGGGGAGGTTGGATATTCCAGGGGCGAGAAATGGGTGAGGAAAAGGGACATCAGATGGTTTAGATAGAGGGGAGACAGATGCAGATCCAGACCCCACCGCCTGTCGTGAATGTCTGCCCAGTTCCCTCTTTCACCCCCACACCTCAGGTTCCTCTTTCCCCTCCGTGAGCGGGACCTGCTGAGAAACTCAGGGAAACTGGGGGAGGGCCTAGCAGGCCCTCCCACCTCCCAGCGTACACACGCACACACATGCACACATACGGACGCACACACTCACACACACGTGTCCAGACAGCGGAACTAAAGGTCTGCCAGGCAGGAAAGGCCAGGGAACCTCCAGCCACCCCCCTGTGCCCCCGGGAGGGACAGCCCTGAGCCTTCCACCTGCTACGACTGTAACCCGATTCAGCCCGGAAACCAGCCCGGTGTGCTAGACACAACAAGACTTCTCCCTCTCACCGACAGCCCCTTGGGGTTCCCAGAAGTGAAAACAGGGAATTCCCAAGTCAGGGGCTTTCCGTCTGGCCTCCGCTGCTGGCTCCCACCTCCGCCCCTGTTTCCGAGTAAGCTGCCACCATGGGCCCACACAGCAAGATGGAATTGGGCACGCCACTTCCAGAAAGAGGAAAGACTTGAGGAGAAACCCCAGGGAGCCCCGTTCTGGTGGTTTAGGTTCAAGACCAGACAGTTGACGCATCCAGAGCAGAAGGGTTTCCAGCAGTGTTCGTCTAAAGGAGGAGCTGAGGAGTTCCCACTGTGGCTCATCGGGTTATGAACCTGACTAGTATCCTTGAGGATGCAGGTTTGATCCCTGGTCTCGCTCAGTGGGTTAAGGATCCAGCGTTTCCTTGAGCTGTGGTGTAGGTTGCAGATGTGGCTCGGATCCCACGTTGCTGTGACTGTGGTGTATGCCGGCAGCTATAGCACCAATTTGACCCCTAGCCTGGGAACCTCTGTATTCTGCAGGTGTGACCCTAAAACAAGTAAAAAAAAAAAAAAAAAAAAAAGCAGGAGCTCACGATGAGGAAGCATGCCCCTCCCCCGCCACAATTTCCTAGACCCCAAAAGCCACTGGTGTCCCTGCTGAAGGAGCTGGATCCTGGAAACGAGTTTCCCCAGACAGCCTAGTCCTTAGATGGAGCTGGCCCATGCGGGGCTGAGGGCTCGGCAGGAGGGTATTGTCTCTGCCCGCAGGCTCCCCAGCTCCTGCCGACCCTGGCACGACCCAGGCTGTCTGGGTCTGGGGCCAGCCTCGCAGAATGGTGAGCTGGCAGGCTCAGCTGCACGCCGGCAAGGGAGCGTGCCCCAGGGAGCCCGTTGTTGGTCTAGGCTGTGAATAACGGAGGCCCAGAGCTGCAGGCACAGATGCACCCCGGACGGGGGCTGACTAAGAGAGCAGGTCCTGGCAAAACCATCAGGGAGCCCGGAGGCTCTGTCAGGCTCCCACACCCAGGAGCAAACGCCCTGGGCTGCTCCTTGGTGTCCTTCATTTCCAGCAGCTTCTACCCACAGGACCCTCTGCTTCTCGAAGCTGACACCTCCTCCCCTAGGCTCCCCGGCCCCTTGGCCCTATCCCAACATCCCAACGGGCTGGGGGCCTGGGCTTCTCCCCACCTGCCCCAGGCTGTGGCTGGCGGCCTGATTTCATGTGTCATTCAAGAGGCATTGGGCCCAACCCTCCTTAGAACTCCTTATCTTTAGAAACCCCCGTGTCTTTCTTTTCTCTGGAACAAGGCCCTGAGGCCCTCCAGGGCAGGCGCCAGATCTCCAGCCTAGCACTTTTTTTATACCCCGCGGGCAGAAAATAAAATGAAAGCAGCTCTCCGGAATGCCCGCAGATGCCAATTATGATAGTGACCTTCATTCTTCACAGGCCGTCCCCACAGGGAGCCTTCCTGAGCATTTCACAAGGGTGCCTCTTTTCAAGGCCTTCGAGGCTTGTTCTGGCTCCTCCAGCTCGGCACCAGCTTCTCATCTCCTCTCTCCTTTCTCCACCCATCTCAGAGTGGAGCCTGAAGTCCAAGGGCGGCAGAAAACCAGCTCACAGACACCAAACAGGGCACGGAAACTGTTTACCGAGCAACTGGGTCAAAGTTTAGCACATATGTCCTCCCCCCCCCCGCCCACCTCCAGAGGCTGCAACTCCCTGTCACCAGGTGACCAGGCCTCCAGGCTTCGGGGAACACTGACCAGATGACAGGCAGACGCGTAGTATGATAAGAGGAGTCTGCCTCCAACAGCCACCCTAGGGTAGCAGGTGCCTGAAATTTTGCATCATTCACTCTCCGGGTCTAAGGTCATAGTCTCAACCCTAGAGGCACCTAAAGAGCTTGTATAAACATAACAAAGCGAGCCCCAGGATCCCAGGATTCTAATTCAAGATTCCAATCATCAGGGGAGGGGCTGGTTCTTTCCAAGTCTCCCTAGGGTGCGTTATGTGCTGTGGGAGCTGAGGACCACCGGACCGAGGGGCAATTCCAAAGCAGGTGTGACTCAAGAGGGTTTAAAACAGTGAATCCTTAAGACCTGGGTTGGAGGGAGTTCCCGCTGTGGCTCGGGAGGTTAAGAACCCGGCTAGTATCCGTGAGGATGCAGGTTCCATCCCTGGCCTTGCTCAGTGGGTTAAGGGTCCAGTGTTGCCGTGAGCTGTGGTATAGTTCGCAGACGCAGCTCAGATCTGGCATTGCCATGGCTGTGGTGTAGGCCAGCAGCTGCAGCTCCGATTTGACCCTTAGCCTGGGAACTTCCATATGCTGCAGTTGAGGCCCTAAAAAGAAAAGGAAAAAAAAAAAAAAAGACCTGAGTTGAAATCTGTTCCTTGCTTGGCAGCAGATCTTGGAGGAGAAAGGGGGTGAGAAAAGGATCATAAGAGTTTTGTTTTGTTTTGTTTACTTTTTAGGGCCACACCCGCGGCATGTGGAGGTTCCCAGGCTAGGGGTCTGATCAGAGCTGTAGTGCCGGCCTACACCACAGCCACAGCAACGCCAGATCCGAGACGTGTCTGCGACCTACATCACAGCTCACGGCAATGCGGGATCCTTAACCTACTGAGCGAGGCCAGGGATCGAACCCGTAACCTCACGGTTCCTACTCGGATTTGTTAACTGCTGCGCCACGATGGGAACTCCAGGATCGTAAGAGTTTTAAAGGAAGAAGTCAAAGGCAACAGGGAGGAGCAGTGACAGAGGGACCTTTCCTAGGTTGGGCCGTTAGGGAGACAGAGGTGCATGAAAAACAGAACGAAGGCTGGTTAAGAGCCAGGGGGGCAGGAGATGAGTGACTTTGAGCAAGACACCTAACACATCTGGGTGCTGGTGTCCTCATGGGTAGAGAGGGGACAGTGCCACGTCCCAACTCTGAGCCACAGGAGAATGAGCAGGGTAATAAGCGTCAAACAGGGCCTGGCAGACAGCCTCCACTCGGCACCTTAGCCCTCCTTACTGCCGCAGTTTGGGGAAGGGACTTCTAAAACCCCCAAGAACAGGCAAGCAGAACCCAGTGCCTTAGAAAGGAATGGATCTGCAGAGCTCAGGCCGTCTAAACATATTAACAGAAGCCACGGCACATCCAGGCTGCCTGGCAGAAGGGTTTGCGAGCTCAGCTTCCATCCATCCTCCAGGCTTACTGGCAAGGAAGTCTGGGATGGGAATGCGAGGGGCCCAGCAACCCTGTTGTATGTGTGTG
>PVHT021183640.1:1143632-1193669 GCA_004024745.2 Catagonus wagneri | reverse complement strand
ACAGAGGATCTGAGCTGTGTCTGCTACCTGCACCACAGCTTGCAGCAACCCCAGATCCTTGATCCACTGAGCAAGGCCAGGTATCGAACCCGCATCCTCATGAATACTAGTCAGATTTGTTGCCGCCGCGCCACGGCAGGAACTCCCTCAATAGAACTTTCATGATTGGAGTCAATTCTTTCCAACCCTGCTGCTGCTTTATCAACTAAGTGTATGCAATACTCTGAATCCTACCTTGTCATTTCAATAGTCTTTACACCATTTTCATCGGGAGAAGAATCCATCTCAAAAAACCACTATTTTTCCTCATCCAGAAGAAACAACTGCTCACCCATGAAAGTTTTATCACAATATTGCAACAATCAGTCACATCTAAGGGCTACACTGTAATTCTAGTTCTGCCATTTCTACCTCATCTGCAGTAACAATGAAAACATCAAACCTCATTGATCACAGATCCCCATAGCAAAGATAATCATAATGAAAAAGTTTGGAGTTCCCCTTATGGCTTAGGGGGTTAAGAACCTGACTAGTATCCATGAGGATTCGGGTTCAATCCCTGGCCTTGCTCTGTGGGTTGGGGATCCAGAATTGCCCTGAGCTTCGGTGAAGGCTACATATTTGGCTTGGATCTGGTGTTGCTGTGATTGTGGTGTAGGCCAGCAACCGCAGCTCCAATTTGACCCCTGGCCCAGGAAATTCCATATGTCACAGGCACGGCCATAAAAAGAAAAAAAAATCTTTTTTAAATGAAGAAATCCAGCCCTCCATCTTCTAGTTAGTTTAAACCACTTGAAGTCTATGATTCCACATGAGCAAACCAATACACCTAACAATTCTCTCATGAATCTTATCTTTGCAGCGAGGCATACCACACTGAGGCAAAGAATTTTAAGCAAGTGTCATCTTTGCAAGGAGTGTAGGAGTTTACATCTCTAGATCTGCTGCATTTCCTGGGGCTTTTGCCTAGCTCTCTGCTTTACATCTTTACAACACCCAATACTTCTTTTTTTCTTTTTGTCTTTTCAGGGCCACATCCACGGCATATGGAGGTTCCCGGGCTAGGGGTCCAATCGGAGCTGTAGCTGCTGGCCTAACCACAGCCACAGCCATGCCAGAGCTGAACCGCAGCTGCCACCTACAACACAGCTCACAGCAACGCCGGATCCTTAACCCACTGAGAGAGGCCGGGGATCGATCCTGGGTTCTTAAGGACACTAGTCAGGTTCGTTACCGCTGAGGCACGACAGGAACTCCAACCATTACGTCTTTATATGCAACCTTCTCCTCTCTCTCGTGAGCACACCATTGTCTTGTCCTCTGCCATTCTTACCCATTCCCATCTCTTCTTTTCACTCCACAGTGATTTACCCTTTCTAACACTAACACCTTGCTTTATTGATATCATTCTTGACCTAAAAAATGACGCCAAGATAGTTCAGCCGACATCACCGGCAAGCCTTTGATACAGGCAGAGGAGAAAGGGAAATGAAAAAGAAAGGAAGAAAAAATAGTAGAAGGAAGAGGGTGGGAAAGGCAAATAGTAGTAATCTCTACCAATACCAAGTGTTTACAGTGGGTCAGATACTACACAGCCTCAAATCGGACTTGCAGGGTAGGTAATGTTATCTTCATTTTTAAAATGAGGAAAGGAGGGTTAAAGGATCCACTTGAGGAGTTCCCTGGTGGCCTAGAGGGTTAAGGATCTGGTGGCTTGGGTCTCTATTGTGGCGAGAGTTGGATTCCCGGGCCTGGGAACTTCGCATGCTGCGAGAGCAGTACCACCCCCCACCCCCCTTGTTCCACTTGAGACTGTACATCAAATAAGAATCAGAGACCAGACTGCATCCCAGGTGAACTAGCCCACCCTCTTGCAACTAAAGCATATTATCTCCATAACAAAGAGTAAAGGAAAAATAATCCAGGTAGGACCTTACCAACAACTGCTTCAAGCGCTACTCAAAAATAACAGCACCATTCGTTTCCAAGAATTATCTAGAAATACGCCATTTTTTTCAGCAAATTTGAGATTTTCTTATCCACTTATATGCAAACTCCTTTACACACACAAGCATACACACTCAAAAATGCACATCCTCAGCCAAAAATCTTGTCTTACAATCCTTCTCATCTTTACACTCGTGTCTGGGTTACAACTGTCCCTTTTTTACCTTTGACCTATGCTAACCTTTTAAGGTTCTCTTGATTTCTTCCTCTTTCTCCTTAATTCGTGCTTCCCCCCCCTTCCTTACATCAGTTTTCTATCAGCCCCTCCTTTTTCTTTTATTTCTGGTCTCTCCCATTACCTACACATCTCTCTTACTTTAAGAGTGTTGCATCTAGCAGGTTCTCGGTAGATATCTATTTTGAGCTCCATACTTTTCTCATGCCTGCCCCCCCCCTTTGTCTTGGCCTTTCTCATCATTCCTCCTTCCCTGCAGACAGTTCCCACCTCGCTCCCTTTCAATCGCCCACGCCCCTTCCATTAAACCACGCTACTTCCTCATAAAGTCCAGTGGTCAGCCCATCCATCTCTCACCCCTTTTCCCGCCTTTTCCCCCCAAGGTTCCAAAGCGCGAGGACCTCATTGTCCTCCTCCCCTGTCCTCCAACCAGCCCACGAAACAGCCTTGTTACCATGACGACAGAGCTAATCAAAGCTGAAGTCGAGGACCTGGTTGCTATGGCTTCCGCTTCTCCGCCCCCCAGTCCCGCCTGCGCGCCCTGCAGCGTTGGCGCCTGCGCAGTACGCATCGCATTGGTTCACGGAGCCGGGGCGGACGGGGCGGGGCTTCAAGCGAGAGGGAGGGAAGGAGTTGAGGGGATCAGAAAGGGAGTGGAGCTGGCGCCTACGGTGGCCGAAGAGGGACGCGCAGGGCCGGAGGCTGCAGGATGGTAGGCTGTGCAAAGAGGGAGGGGAGGGGGAACCGAGGGGCGTGGGCTGCACCTGAGGGGGTCCTTGGGGGCCGCCCTCTGTGTGAGCCGCTTTCTTCCCTCCGGTCGTCGGAGGCCCTTACTTATCTGGCCGGGAGGGCCAGGCGGCCTCGAAAGGAAGAGCAGCTGGAAATGGCTTAAGGGAGAAGGGGCGGGGAGGGGGATCGTTGGTGGGGCGAGAGTGGGGTGACTAGGGGGCGGCGGGACCGACCCGAGCCAGGGGGAACGCGCGGGTCGCGGTCCAAAGGGTCCAGAGCCCTGCCGCAGGGAAGTCGCCCGAGGAAGAGGGGCACCGGGGCCTGGTGGAGGAGGAAGGCAGAGGGGGTCGCGGGTCGCCGAGACCGTCTGTCCCCGTGCAGCCCACAGAGGAGCGGCGGCCGGCGGGGAGGGCGGTGTGTGGGGAAGGGGATAGTTTCCGGGTCTGATGAGTGGACGTCCTGCCTCGGTTTGTCGCCCTGCTCACCTGGAGGCTGAAGTGAGGTGGGAAAGCCAGGTGGGCTCGAGGTTTTCCTGTCGGGGACCCAGCTTTTGGCTCCTCGGCTCTCGTGCTCTTGGCTCTCCGCCCCCGCCTCATCCTCTTTCCGGAACCCAGGCCTTCCGCCTTCCTGCTGGCTGGCCCACCCCCCATCTTAGGCGAGCACGGCTCCCTGGAGCCCCTCTGTTGCCCTCCCACCACGCTGGCAGCGCTACTCCTTCTCTGCCACCCCAAAAAATCGATTCTCCTGAATTCTGATCTGTAGCCTGCTAGTGTTGTTCCACACACCCAGGATTCCAGCCCTGGGAACGTACACGGAGACGAGCAACGGGCGAGAAAGATGACTAGAGACGTGACCCAGACCCCCGGAACTGGGAAGCTGCCGGTGGGGTTTACCGGCTTGAGGGCTCTGCACTCTTACCCACTCCACCCCCTTGCACGTGTTCTAGAGACATTCCCTAAGGGAGCCACTCTGAATGGCTGTGTCCAAACCGAGGAACTTGGAAGGGAAATTGGCACCTGGTATCCAGGGAGGTGTGGGCGTGTGGCAGGAGGCACCCTGCAAGGAAGAAAAGAGGAATATCAGCGGCCAAATGCCTGGGTGGCTGAGGAGAGAGGGGAATGGAATCCGAGGGTCCCAATACCATGTGCTGGCATGAAGGAGACCCCGGGGCATAGGCCTGGCACTGGCGGTCAGTGTGTTGGGGGCATCAGCTAGAATGTCCTGCTGGGATGGGGTGGAGAATTAAGGTAGCTTCTGGAAGGACGAGATACCTGATTTCAGCTGCTTGAAGGCTGCTCGTCACTGTGCTAGCATTTCACCCACTTTTGGAAAACAGGATTAGGAAACAGAAGGTCAGGGAATAATAACATGATACCGAAGGTGTTAAAGTGCTCATTTCGTGCCAGGCACTGCTTCATTTATCTACTCTCTTCATCCCATCCAACAACTCTGTAAGGTAGGGACTTATTATTTCCATCTTACACACCAAGAAACTGAAGCCCAGAGACATAAAGTAATTGCCCAAGGCAAAGTACTCAATTAGTGGAGCCAGGATCTGAACCCGAGTGAGAGACTCAGAAGCTCTGACACCTGCCAGAAGGAAAGGCACCTGCTGGTGGGAACACCTAGGGTTGACAGCAAGGGCTGACATTTTGGAGAAAGGAGCCGTGAGTAGAAGGGTTAATTAGGATGAGTTTGAGGCTGCGTGTTTATGGAGGAAACAAGCTCAGGGAACCAAATCTCTGACCCTCTGCTCTGACTCCCCCGCTCCGCCCCCAGATGCGATTCATGCTGCTGTTCAGCCGGCAGGGGAAGCTGCGGCTGCAAAAATGGTACCTGGCCACATCAGATAAGGAGCGAAAGAAGATGGTTCGGGAGCTTATGCAGGTTGTTCTGGCTCGCAAGCCCAAGATGTGCAGCTTCCTCGAGTGGAGGGACCTCAAAGTCGTCTATAAGAGGTGACTCCCCACCTGCTCTCAGTCCCACCTGGATCCTGCTCGATTGGGGTCTGGTGGTGGCTTCACATGGCTGAGAAATAGGCAGTCCTTATATCAGGGAGAGCTGAGAGCTAAGGACATCTGGAGGCCAGTGATGAACTCCAGCCACCTTGACTTTCCAAATTCACCTTGAAGAAATTCTTGTTCCTTTTCAGTTTTGTCAGACCTGACACCTACTCCATGCACCCACGTCTGTCCTCAAGGCCCTGTCCTGTCTGTTACACACGTACCTTAGATCCAGTGCCACTTTCTCAACACACAGGCACACACACCCTTTCCGGTTCCTTCTCAGAGCAGGTGGATTCGTTGACTCAGGTTTTTGCTGAGTCAGTCTGAACAGGTCAGAGGGCGAGAGGGAAAGAAGAGCTTGCATCTTTGCCTGCATTTGTGAGAGGCTCTAAGAGGCTGCGAGAGTTACTATGTGCATACTATGGTCCCACCACACCAGTGTCCTCTAGGGGCACAGACTGGGAATGAGGGGAAATGGGAGGTCCGGGTCCTGAAGCCCACCCAGCGGCCCTCCCAGCCATCCCTCGTGTGCCCCTGTCCTCAGATATGCCAGCCTCTACTTCTGCTGTGCCATCGAGGGCCAAGACAATGAGCTCATCACGCTGGAGCTGATCCACCGATACGTGGAGCTCCTGGACAAATACTTCGGCAGCGTAAGTCTCCCCACCCACGGCGGTTTCCAGCCATCCCTGCTTTCTGTCCGGTTCTGGACCCTTCCAGTCTCTGCCCTGGAAGACTCACGAGAGGTGAAGTTGGAGCAGTGAGAACTGTAATTAATCTCCCTCTTTGAGCCTTAAGCCTATCAGCCGTGCCTCTTAATCAGCTCTGGGGGGGGGTGGGGGAGGTGGGGACATGGGGACAAGAATCTGCCGCCTAATCAGTCCATCTAAAGCTCAGTTCAGACTTCTCAGACAAGGACAGGGCTTTGTTCAGATTTCATCAGTGGTTCTTTTTTTTTTCTTTTTATCTTTTTTTCAAGGCCACACCCACAGCCTATGGAAGTTCCCAGGCTAGGGACTGAATCAGAGCTCTATAGCCGCGGGCCTACACCACAGCCACAGCAATGCCAGATCCAAGCTGCACCTGGGACCTATACACCACAGCTCATGGCAACGCCAGATCCTTAACCCACTGAGCGATGCCAGGGATCGAACCTGCATCCTGATGAATACTAGTCAGATTCGCTTCCGCTGAGCCATGACAGGAACTCCTATCAGTGGTTCTTGACGTTGACATTTTTTTTTTTAGAATCTGCTGGAAAGTTTTTTTTAATTTATTATTTATTTATTTTTAATTTTTGGCCACCCCTTCCTTGGCCTATGGAGTTCCTGGGCCAGGGATCAGATCCGAGCCACAGTTGCAACCTGTGCCCCAGCTGAGGGAATGCCAGATCCTTTAACTCACTGTGTTGGCCCGGGTATCGAACACACACCCCGACGCTGTAGAGACACCACGGATCCTGTTCCACCACAGTGGGAACTCCTGGAGAGTTTTTCTTTTTTTTTTGTCTTTTTGCCTTTTTTTTATGTAGAGCCACACCCGCGGCATATGGAGGTTCCCAGGCTAGGGGTCTAACAGGAGCTGTAGCTGCCGGCCTTCGCCACAGCCACAGCAACACGGGATCCGAGCCGCGTCTGCGACCTACACCACAGCTCACGGCAACGCCGGATCCTTAACCCACTGAGCAAGGATAGGGATCGAACCCGCAACCTCATGGTTCTTAGCCGGATTCGTTAACCACTGAGCCACGAAGGGAACTCCTGGAGAGTTTTTCTTAATAGCGATGCCCCAGAGATTCTAAATTAACGCATCTGGGCCATAGCCTTGCCACTGGCAGTCAGCTCAGATCTTAGATGGGGAGTAGTAATAACTCCATAAGTTGTATCCTGCTTAACAATTTACAAAGTGCTTTCAGTTTCCCTTGTTTGCTTCTCATTCCATCCTATGAGCAGGTGTTGGTGTCTCCATTTTCAGATGAGAAAACCGAAGCTCAGAAATTAAATGACATATACAGCCAGGTGGTTATAGTGGCAGAGCGCTGCTTGGAGCTCACTTCGTTTACCCCATGTTCCAGGACCCCCCTCCCTGCCCTGTCACAGTGGTCCAAGGAGGGAGGCTAGCCCAGCCTCTGGTGGGAACCGTGTCATGGATTTGGGAGGAAGGCAACAAGGGTCAAGGTCAGGGGCAGACGAGGGCAATTAATATTTCATCACAGAGGGAGTTCCCATTGTACCTCAGCGGTAACAAACCCAACTAGTATCCATGAGGACGCAGGTTCGATCCCTGGTCCTGCTCAGTGGGTTAAAGGGTCCAGTGTTGTTGTGAACTGTGTTATAGGCCACAGTCGCGGCTTGGATCCCACGTGGCTGTGGTGTAGGCCGGCGCCTACCCTGGGAACACCCTTGTGCCATGGGTGTAGCCCTAAAAAGCCAAAAAAAAAAAAAAAGTTCATCACAGTGAAAGAGGCAAGAGAAGGGGAAGGAAAAGCTGAATCAAGGACTAGGGCCTAGGGGTTGGGAGGACGTAGACCTGGAGCAAGAACCCGGGGTGGAAAGGAGTGGTCACCCAGTCCACGGAGCCATGCGGAGAGAAGAGGGGGCGCAGCTGGGGTGCAGGCTGGGTAGGAAAGAACCTTGACACTCAACTCTGCCGGCTCCCCCTCCTCCCAGGTTTGCGAGCTGGACATCATCTTCAACTTCGAGAAGGCCTACTTCATCTTGGATGAGTTTTTGATGGGGGGCGATGTCCAGGACACCTCCAAGAAGAGTGTGCTGAAGGCCATCGAGCAGGCAGACCTGCTGCAGGAGGTACGGGCCTGGGACGGTGAGGAGGAGGAAGAGTGCCACGGCCGAGGGTGTCCTTCCTGCCCTGGACACCTTGCCTGCCGGCCCCAGATGGCTCCTTCCTGCCGCCGCCACCACCACGGGGGTCCCCCTCCCTGTGGCGTCTGGTCCCCAGGGCGCCCGGTTGGCCAGCTTGCCCTCAAGCCCTGACTGCTGGGATGGGAGGGAGTGGGGGTGGCAGGCGGCCCACCGGGGCGGTTCTCCCCTCCTCCCCGCAAGGCCCGAGGTGTCTCAGCCAAACCGCCCTTGTCCCTCGCTTGGCACATAGGGTCGCCCAGAGAACTGGGGGTGGGGGCACGCGGTAGGTCATTCTTTTTCTTCCCTGGTGTCTTTCTCTCTCTCTTTTCTCTCTTTTTTTTAAACACATACATACTCAAAGCCTCTGCTTCTCAGAAGCAAAATTTTGGCTCTGGGGATTTGGGGGCTGGGGTTAAGGGCTCCTGGCTTGGTTCTCCCTGCCATCCGGGCACCCCCACCCTCACCCCATTACCGCCTGCCCCCTCTCTGCTGTGCCACTGCTGAGCCTTGGTGCAGGGAGATGAGTCACCGGAACCTGCAATGATGAGCAAGCCAGCCTGAGCTGGCTCTGAGGAGGGGGAGAGGTGGGGGGACTCGTCCCTGCGGCAGGAGAAAGGGAAGGCTCCAGCTTGCCGCCTCACTGGTCCAGCTCCCCCACCACACACACACACACACACATACACACCCTGTTACTAGTGCTCTGCTCAGACCCCAGTGACTCATTTCTCTGCAGTCTGGTCCACCTTTCCTCAGGGACTTGATGCCAACTTTTTACTCCCTACCCCCAACTCTGAAGGAAAAAAAAAAAGGTCCCAAGGTCCTGCCCAACCATCTGCCACCCTCAGCCCTGAGAAAGCAGGTTTCCCAGGCCCTAGTCCCAGTTTTACTCCCTTTCCGTTCGGATACTAGAACGGAGCCCCCTGCTCACCGAGCTCCTGGCTTTGGGTTCTCCGGGTGGACTCAAGCTTGCCACGTTTGGCTCTGGGGTGGTCCCTGGAGGCCTGGGTGCTCCCCTGAAGGGTCCCCAGCCGGCCTAGCCTTGGGCTCACATTGGCTTCTCTCTCCCTTCCTCATGTCTCTCTGTGCTTCCCCCCACCTCCGTCTGTCTGTCTGTGATTGCTCTCTGGCCCACCCGCCCTCTCCCCCACCCCGTCTGCCTCTCCTGGTGTCTCTGCATCACCCTCTGTCCGTCTCTGCCTTAGGAAGATGAGTCGCCGCGCAGTGTGCTGGAGGAGATGGGTCTGGCATAGCCCCCGCCCGGGCCGCGTGGAGATGTGGGGAGCTGATGGAGAGGCAGGGCATCGGTGGCCCTTTCCTTGGTGGGACCCAGCTGCCTCCCCTGCTGCCTCCCCTTCTTGGGCAGTGAGCTGGGGGCTCAAGACCCTCAAACAGTCCCTCCCTCCACCCCCTTCCTCCCGTTTCCCCTTTTCCCACTGAAGGTTTTCGGAGCTAGGAGGCAGGAAAATGTGACCAAGACGGGGGTGCTATTTGGCTTTCACTCCCTGCCTTTGAGGAACTAAAGTCACCCCAAGCCCCCCCCAAAAAAACTGTAAATATATAAATATGTCAGGTTAAAGGGAAAAGGTTTTCAGGGTCTTCTCTTCTCCCTGCCCCATAAACCTACCTCCACCCCTCCCTGCAGCCAGCCAGGGCAGCCTCTCTGCCTGGGAGGGGGACTCGTGTGTAGTGAGAAGGAAGTCCTGTTCCCTCATCTGCCCCCCTCCCCTTTCTTCTTGGCTGCAGTCGGACACGGCCCACTTCCAGGGGAGGAGCAACGCAGTGCATTTTTTTCTAACCTTTGCCACTTTGAGGGAAGGGAGGGCTGGGGGAAGGGCAGGCTTTATAGAGGACCGGGCCCTGTCCCTCCTTCACGCCGTGTTCTGGGTGAGGCAGGAGCTGAGGGGGTGGGTGGGGAAAGTGTCTGACTTTACTTCCTTTCCTCTGAAATAAAAGGAAAAGCATTTCTGGACTTTGCCCCCCTGGCTGAGGCTCTGTGAAGGAAGGCAGGGCTGCTGGGATCATCCGGGACAGCGAGAGAGCGCGGCCCATTCCACTCCTCCTCCTCGAAGCCAGGGTGGCCAGATATAGGGCCAAGAGAAAAAATTATAGAGGACACCCCGTTCAGTTTGTTATGGTAATGAATAATGTTTTTAGGATAAGTTCACTTATGCAAACGTACCCGTTGTTTATCTGAAGTACATCTAACTGAGGGGCCCTGCATTTTACCTGGCAGCCCTCCCGCAAAACAGATTTGTGAGCTCGAAGCCTCGCTGACACCGACTCCACCACTGACCACGGGCCCTCCAGCTCCTTGAGCTGCCCGCAGACAGGGAGGAGCAATCCCTGGGGACATAGTTTAAATCCTCTAAGGTTTCTTTGTGGAAGATGTTATTCACCTGGTTTAGTTTCCTTTGAGGAGAGGACTCAGGAGTTTATGGGTACATCCTGTCCGCTATGCTTAGAAACGGCTTGAGAAGCGGCCAAAACCAGAATATTTTCGTGATTGCGAGCCTCTTCTCCCCATATTTCTTGTGGAGTACACAGGACCAGGGGATTTCGGAAGCAGTTAACGGAGGTGGGTGGGTAAGGAGGAACAGGAGCCCTGGGGAGCCACCAGCACTGCCTAAGTGGCCCTGAGATCATACAAAGAATTTCCTAGGTGGCCCAGAACTGAGGCATCTTATCCGTTCTGCATCTCTCTGCCAGGTCTTGGGGGCCTGTGATATTAACAGCCCGCCCCAAACTAGAAGTGGAGATTAGGGTTTCCCAAAGGATGCCAGCCTATTCTACACGCAAATATGGTCAAAGTGGTTTACATGGGTATTGTGGCTGGCGCTGCCCTCACCGCCCCTTGGGAAGGACCACGCAGGCCCAAGGGGACGGGTGAATAACCCAGAACAAAGTCCTAATAAAATAGTCACTTTTATTTCTTAGCAAAACTATTTCCTCCGTGAGGGGTATTTACAATAGAGTAGGGAAAGAATGGGGTAAATTCACAGCGATCGAGAGAGGGCGGAGAGGCTTCTGAGAGGCCCAAAGAGCGGGAGACAGACACGTCTTCACACAATTAACTGGAAATGCTTTTTTCGGTTTCAGACCGGGACATCCCGAGAGGGACTAGGTGGGGACGGGGCCCCGCCGGGGCAGGGAACTCGCACAGACTACCCGCCCGCCTGTGCTGGCCCCGGGACACCCGTGAGTGAGTTTGGGGATTTCGGGCCTCCGACCCAAGAAGAGGTCTGATAGGTCCCAGCGCAGCCCGGGGGCGGGGCGACCCGCGGGCGGGAGGGGGCTGGGGGCGGGGCCGGGCGGCAGCTGGGGGCGGGGCCGGGCGCATGCAAATACCGAGAGGGGAGAACGACACGGAGGGGGGGGTGGCGCGCGGCGCGCGGGGGCGGGGCCTGGACTGGTCAAGGGCGCCGAAGCAGCACGTGCTCGATATAATTCTCCAGCTCCTCCTGCTCCTGCAGCCTGCGCTCCTCAGCCTCCGCCTCTTCCTGCGCGCGCCGCGCCTGGGCCTCCCGGCCGGGATAGTGACGAGAAGGCGGCAAGGCGTGGTGGTAGTGGCGGCGGCGCGAGGCAGCGGGCGGCTGCAGTGTCCGCGGCCGGATGTAGTTGGGAAAAGGGTGGTAGGGCCCCGGAGGAAACACCTCGTCCTCCTCCCGATCCCAAGGCGGGAGCACCTCATTCCAGTCGGGCAGCTCGTCTCGAGCCGGGGCAGGGGCAGGGGCGGGGAGCTGGGGCTGCGGGGAGCGGGCATGCGTGGGGGCAGGGGCAGCCCGGGGGGGCGGCACAGGCTCGGGTGGGGCGTTCTTCTTCCGCTTCCGCTTCTCTTCCACCTCCTCGATGATGCTGACCACGTCGTCGGCTGGCAGGTGGAGTTTAGTGGACAGTTCAATGAGGCTGTCAATAGTCTGCGGGTCCATCTCCTCGTCGTCGTCGTCGTCCTCCTCCCCTCCTTCCTCTGCTCCCTCGGCCTCCTTTCGTCGGTGGCTGGGCGTCTCCTCCTGGGAGCGCTTGTCTTCGGCTCCGGCTTCCCCGTCCTCCTCCTCAGCGAAGAGTAGCGCGTTCTGCCGCGCCCTCTCCGCCTCCTCTGCCTCCGCCTCCGCCTCCGCCGCCTCCTCATCCTCTTCCCCCACCCTCTCCTCCCCGCCGCGTCTCTCCTGCTCCGCCTCCTCCCGCTCCCTCTCGCTATCTCGCTCCTCCTCCTCCTGCTGCAGCCCCCGACCCCCCAAGCCGCGCTGCCGAGCCCCGCCCTGCAGCAAATACTGGAGCAGCAGGTCGGAGGCGAGGTCGGCCAGCCGCTCTTCCTGCGCCGCGGCCTGCCGTGTGGCCTCCGCCTGCCGCCGCCCGGCTTCTACCTGCGCCAGCCCTTGTTGTAGAAGGCGCTCCCCCGCCTCAGAGCCGCCCAGGAGTGAGGTCTCCGGCCGGCGCGCCTTGGGGAAGGGAGCGCCCAGGCCTTGGTACGCCTTGGATAAGGGTGCCAATGCCTCACCTAGGTGTGTTTTGGGGGAGGACACTCCTTCTCCGAACTGGTGGGCTTTGGGAAGGGCCCCGCTCTCGGGCATACGCGCCTGGAATTGCGGGGGAGCCGGGGGCGGAAGGGGTGCGCGCTCCGGGACCCGCGCCTGGAACTCTCCCCAGGAAGCGCGCCATACGCGCTCCGGCCCGGGGCTCTCCAGATTGACTCGGGTCAGCGTGTGCGTGCGGGTTTCCGTCTCTGCTGCCGCCGTCTCTTGCTGGCGCTTGGCGCTGCTCGGACTGAAATCTCGCAGTTCCTGGAGTAGGGAAGCTAGAGCCTCGAGCTCCTCCGAGGGGTCTCCTGCCTCGGGACTGTTCTCCTGAGTCTGAGGGCGAGGCGGGGCCGCGGGCGCCTGGGTCTCTGGCACTGGGAGACTGTGGGTCTGGCTGCGCACCGTCTCGGTCAGCAGAGCTTCTGCTGCTTCTCCTTCTGGCCGCTGCTGGGAGCCTTCGGGCGCCGGGGGCGAGGCTGGGCGGTCGAGTGCCCGCAGCAGCACCGCGGCCAGCGCCCGGGGATCCACACCCTGGAAAAGCTCTCCCTCGTCCTGCGGCTCTGAATTTCGAGCGGCTCGGACCTCTGGGGCGCTAACATCCTTTGGCCCGATCACTGCGTCCCCAGCTACCGGCTCTCTATTTTCAGTGGTGAGGGGAGGTTGCTGAGCCTCAGGGTGCCCGGAGGGTGCTGCCCCCAACCCCTTGGACAGTAGAAGGAAGCAGAAGAGGACAGAAGCCGACAACCTGAGTGATTTCATGACCAAAGGACTGCCGGAGGCTGAAAAATAGAAGGGACCAAAGAAAGAGGGCTTCTGTAAGAATTTTCCGCTCTCTGATTTTATATTCCCTTCCCCCACCTTTAATTGGGAAATCCAGGGCTTCCCTCACCCCCCTAGCCTTACCCGGAAGAGGGACGATTAAGAGCAAAGGAGGAAGATACTGTGCCGATCTCTGGAGTCGTGTAAATGGGAAAACGCCTGCAACCCTCTCTCTCCCAGTGCCTCCTCGCCCCCTTCCCTGAGCCATCTCACTGCCAGCGCCCACGTACTAAGCAGCAAGGATACGGGGGGGGGGGGATCTCCGCTCCCTCCCCACAGGACTCCCCGGATGGTGCGTGGGCGACTTCAGCAGCAAGAGAAAAGCGGCAACTCCCCCATTTACCAGGGACCCTTCCCAGGGGCTCCCCGCTGTGCTTTCAACACCCTCATCTGGGGGAGAGAGAGAGAGAACCCTCCCTCATGCCCAAGGCTGCCGAGGGTTTGAGGGACGGACAGCACAGTATTTACCAGCTGGAGTCACGACGCGGGAGGTGGAGAGGAGGGTCGGGACGGGGTGGGGATAGGGGAAGATCGGGACGCGTCCGCCTGGGCTCCGAGCGGTGGCTAGGATACGAGCGGTGGTCGAGGTCTGGCGTCCAGTGGGCCGGGCTCAGCTGGGTCCGCGCGGCTCCGGGAGACTCGCTCGCTCCGGCTTCAGCACGCTGGACAGCGCCCGCGCCGCTGTCGCCTTATAAAGAGGAAATCAGGGGTCACGTGGGATTGCCCCGCCCAATTGACGTCAATGTTCATTCATGGGGAAGCGGGCGGGCGCCTAGAGGCGGGAGGACGCTCAGCGATTGGAGGATGCATGCCTCTCTCGTCCTGCGCCTGCGCACTGTGGGCTTTGGTTGGAGGGGCGTGCGCTAGCCTAGCACCAGGGAAATGAATGAATGAAGGAACGAATGAATGAAATGCTGAGGCGGGCGGGGCGGGGGGCTATGAATGAATGAAGGAGGGACGAGGAGAAAAGGATGAATGAATGAATGGCAGAATGAATGGAAGGGTGGATGCAGAGACGCTGCAAGGCGGGAGGATGGGTTACAGAGCAACTTGCTGCGGCGGGAGCCCACTGAGCAGAATAGGGTGGGGGCACTCCCATCGTTGGACTGGGCCCCAGTAGGAGCTCCATACTGGGAAGGGGGAAGATAAAGATTCCAAAGCTGAGGAGGGGGCCAGACTCCTCATTCCCCGACTGCACGGTCCCTGGGGAACACGCCCAAGGACGGCGTGAACCTGAGAGAGGAGGGACGGTTCTGCGTGCCTGCGGGCACTGTCCGCGGTTCTGCGATGCGGGGTGCGGGCTCTGAGCTGGGGCACTTGGGTGGATCATGCGGTTTGGGTAATCCAGTGAGAAAGGGTCCGAGTCGGAAGAGAAAGGGAAAAGACTGATGATATGTGTGCCTCTGTGTCGTGTCTGTTCATGGTCGGTGCGTGTCTGAAGAAAAAGGTGTCTGTCCTTCTGCCCAGCTGACTCTGTAGTGTAGCTGGCTCTCCCGCAGTACCCCTTTTCAGACCACCTCTCCCCACCACCCTCCTGCTTCTTCCCCTCCCGCTGCTACTCCCCAAAGGACATTTGGAGGACGAAAGCAGACCAGGTGGGGAGGGGGTTGCGCAGGTGTGTGTGTGGGGGGGTGACTCAACTTCATCTCTCTCCACTGCTTAAAGAGAAGGTTTGAATGTGTTGCGGGGGATGGAGGGTGGGAGTGAAACGTCAGAGATCGCCTGTCTCTGCCACCAGACCCCTGGTCCGCAATCTCCTGTCCGAGGGGTTGGGGTTGGGGGCTTGGACCGTTAGAGGTTCCGGGGGGGATGGGGGGGCGATGACGCACAGATTGCGCAAAGAGAATCCATCAGCGAGCCGGGTCCAGTGAAGGGAGACCAACCGTGGGCGGGGGTGGGGGGAGGACGGAAATGAGGAGGGGGCAGGGAAGAGGCGAGGGAGACAAGGGGAGAGGCCACTGCAGGAATGAAGAGGAGGGAGGCTGGAGGGGGCTGCGGTGCAGGCAGAGAGCTGTGCGGGGGCGTGGGCAGGGAAAGAGGGGAGTGAATGACACACACCAGACATACAAGAACTGCGGACACGGGGGTGCCCGTGGGCACACGCAGAGCACCCGCACCCTAAGACTCTGGAAACTGGGACCAGGGCTGTGTGTCAGGAGCTCCAAGACTCTTTCTGAGCCAGACCTCAACCCCTTCCTCATCTCTTCATAGCCTAGCACTGACCCTCAGCCCTCCACCCCCCTCACACACACACACACACACACACACACACACACACACACACAGGCACACACACACACTCACGTGCTTTCCCTCTATAGCCAGCAGTGGCTTCTCGGTTCCATCAGTGGCTCCACTTTCCCAGAAGAAAGCCCATCAGCTCTGCGGGGAAAGAGGTGGGGAGGAGTGGAGAGAGAGGAAAGAGAGAAGAGATGGAGGCAGGAGAGGGAGGAAGGAAGGCAGGCATCTGGAACAGGTAGAAGGAACAGCTAAAGGAGAGAGAGAGAGGCAAAAAAAAAATAAAAATAAAAAACCAACCCCGAGACCCAAGGTGACAGTGAAGATCCTAAAGAAAGGAAGGGGCAGCAGACCTGAGACTGTGACTCATTCCCCACCCCCCAATTATCTAGGACCTCCCCCCTTCCCCTGTGGGTTCCCCTCATTCCTCCTTCTCCTCCCATCTCCCAGCCTGGATACTGAGAGCAGTGGAATGGGGAGGGGGGGTCACGTTACCTTCCCGAGGAGGATGAATCAGAGAGATGGCTCAGACATCTGGTGGGGGGAGGGGAAGTCATCCAAGAGAGCAGGAAAGGGGGAGGGAGCAAGCGAGGTAAGGGGGCAGATTGAAAGGCTGATGGGGCTAAGAGACCAAGTAGGAGGTGAGGGAGACAGGCTTCTAGAGAAACTGTGTTCCTATGGGCTTGTGTATGTGCACACATAGGTATGTGTGTGTGTGAACATACATGTTCACATGTGTGTGCATACAGAGATTAATGAAATATGGGGGGTGGGGAGAGAATGGGAGGGACCTACTGTGTATTTAATCAGATAGAGTGGATGGGTAGGGTAGTGTTCTAATTTAAATATGTGATTTTCTCTCCCAAACCGTGGGGCTGTGTTTTTGCCTCTTTCCAGGTGTCTGTGTAGAAGTGTGAGTGTGTGTGGCTCATGACCCCTCTATGTGCCCGTATACCTTTGCAGACTGGAGTCTGAGTGCATCCGATCTGAGCATCTGCTGGTGTCTGAAAACTGTTCCTAGCTTGATGTGTCAATAATATGTGTGTATGTACCTGCGTGTCTTTGCACGTTTCTCTGGGTCCCTCCATGCCTGTTGATGTTTGTCAGAGGTTAGGTGGACTCTGCGTGTCTTTGAACTTGCCTGCCCCTCACCCGCATTTACCTTCATCTCTAGATTTCTGTGCAGGAAAGCATCTGTATCCTAGCCACTCATCTGCAGCCCCCGAATTCACATCTTGCCCCCTTGTTTTTTAGAGTGGTCTCCCATTCCTCAGTTCTTCCCCAATCCTTTCTTTCTCCACTCAGCCCCCAAATCGAGGGGAGCTTCTCAGAAATCAACATCCCAAGAATCTCAGTCATTATGGCATGGGGGAGGGGACACCGAGGTGGATGCCTAGGACAATAGGTTTGGGGAGTCCACCATCTGGATGATGTCTGCATGGACCCTGAATCCCCGGGTCTGTTTCTGCCTCTCTCCATTCCAGTTCCCTGCCTGGGTCAGCTCGTTCACACACACCCCACCCCTCAAAGATGTGCTGTGCCCTTCACACTCTGCTGCCTCTAGGAGCTTCTGGCAAAGAGCTGGACTGGGGACAGGTTCCTAGGATTGGGGAGAGGAAGGAGATGGCAGGAAAGGAAGAGAAAAGAGAGACAGAGCTGGAAAAGGCAAAGCTGAGGTGAGGACCAGAAGAGGACTCCTGGCGTTTGTATAAATCCATCTCTTTGTCTTTGTTCCTGAATCTCTCATACTCTCCAGGAGAAGATGGGGTCCAAGTAGTGAGCCCAGCTGAAGATTTGGAAAACGGGGGTGGGGGGGCAGAGTACTGGGTCTTCTCCCTCAGGAGGCTTGGGAAAGAAAAAGAGGGGAGGGGCTTGGGGGGCCCAGAGCTCATGTCCCCTCTCTTCCTCCCTTCCCCCCAACTGGTGACTCACCTCTGCAGGCTTTCAATGCGTCAGCGATGAGGGGGACAGGCAGAGAGGAGCACTTTGTGAGAGAGGCAGGGGTCTCCACTTTGAATTGAAAGAAGGTGCAGAAGGACCCCTGGAAATGGCCCCATTAGAAGACACCATTGCCCTGCCCCCACCCATCCCAGCTTCGGAGGGTGAGGAGTTCTGGGAAGGGGACTAGGAGATGGTTGGGGGCCACTGGTGGGTCTTGGAATGATAAGTGTTGGGAAGGGGGTGCTCACCCTGAATTCCAGTCCCGGGGTCCCATTCCCTCATACCCCACCCACTCTTGGGTGGGGGAGGGGAGACCCAGCCAGCGGGGGAGGGCAAAGCTGCAGAGATGAGTCACCAAGCGAGGAAGAGAGAAGGAAAGAGACAGAGATGAGGAGAGACACAAAGAGAGACAGCCACTGGAGAGGCAGAGAAAAGAACACACATACACACATACACTCGCACACACCATGAAGGTGGTATCCACAAACTAACAAGAGAAAGGAAATGGAGTACTTCCATAATCCTGAAGCAGCCTCCTCTAAAATCCACCTGTCACACAGACACACAGACACACACACACAGACACACACACACACACACACACACCATCATTCAGAGTTACATTGATATTCTGAGACACACCCACTAACACAAACACAGTGTCACACCTAGCCTAGCAGAGTCACCCAGACACATGTTGAAGATATGACTAGGGTAATGGAGAATCACATTGCAAGTCCTTGATTCCTGTTACACGGGATGGTGGGAAGGGGTAAAAGCCCTGCAAGGATGTAACTTCAAAAATCGAAGACTCACACGCCTTGCACACGCGATGATACACACAGTCACTTGCCTCCCCATCCACACGTACATAGTAACGTATCAAGCATCCTGCTCATCAAGAAGCCACTTGGAGTACCTGATTCTGGGGTACCCCAGGCGTGTAGTCCAGAATACCTACCACCACCCAGACACCCCCTGACGCGTACACGCATGTACAGAAACGCAAACACACAAAGACGCCCATGGACACACTCACACGGACGAAAACCACCTTGCGCTGCCTCGCCCGCGTCCGCTCACGTCCTGGCGCCCCCGCGTGGTACTTTCCGAGATCGCAGTCTCCGCCGCTCCAGAGCTCAGCTCCCGCGGGGCGGCGCCCAGGCTCCCCTCCACCTCTTCACCCTCCGCGCGGTGCCCACCCAGGAACAGGGAAAGCGAGAGCGCTGGCCGCGAGAGAGCCGAGACCGGGGAGTTAGACGCCTGAATCGTGGGAATCAGGGAGGCCGGTCCTGGGTGCCAAAGGGAACTTGCGAGGAGAGCAAGAATTTGGATAGCAGCGGACCCCCGGGGTCCAGGGAAAAGCGAGGCCCCCCAGGCGCTGCGCTGCTGCCCGCCTCTGTTCTGAGCGATCCCTTCTTTCCGCCGCTGGCCTGGGGTGGGGGTGGGGGCGCGCAACGGGCAGCAGCCCTCCCCGGCTCCCCTCCAGGAAGTCATTAGCCCCACTGCCACAGGGCTTAGAGATCCTCTCGAATACAGGCTGCCGGGGAAGCGGGGAGGGCCACGCATCTCAGCCCTCCCCACTGAGAACTGAGACCGCCACAGACGGTGGGCTAAGGGCCCGTTTTATTGCAGTGCAGCGCTGGCTGAAGGGAGAGGCAGGAGGGCAGCATGGCCAGGCGCAGGAGGGCAGCCAAGCCAGGCAGAGCAGCACAGCCAGAACTGGGGAAAGTGTGGGAGCGGCGGCTGTCCTCTTTGTCCACCTCCTAGGACCCTCCTCTGCCCACGGCTTTGATCCCATCCCCAGCGAACCCTGTGCTCCGTGGTCCAGCAAGAAGTGCCAGCTCCCACCGTCTGACACGGTGAGGTTCTGAGGCAGGCTCTGGGCTCCGGACACCTGGGTTCCAGTCCCCCTCGAGCCCCCAGTTACTGCGAGTAACTTGGAAGTCACTGGGGTCTTTCTGAGCCTCTAGGCGTCCTCCTTCTGTGGGATGTGAGGATTCCGGGTAGGAGACATCACGGTGCCAGTGCAGCTGCTACTACTTGCATTGAAATAGAAGACGTCAGAGTCCACAAAAAGCGTGAAGGAACTGGAGGGGTGTCCGGGAACATCTGGAGGTGGGGGTTCCAGTTGCGCTAGAAGGCGGCCCGGTTAGAACCCGGGGACAGCCTTGCACCAGGCTGAGGGACCTGCCCTCTGCCACACCAAGCTCTCCACCCAGAACCCTCTGGGTCACGGGCCGGGTTCGGGCCCCGGTTGGGAGTCCAGGGGAGGAAACCTGCATAATAGCACCAACGTGGAGCGGGAGGAAACTCCTCAGAGGGGGCAGCCTCGGAAAGGTGCATCACCTGGGCGTAGTAATCCGAGCCAAGTGAGGGCGAGGCTTTATTAATCTACTTCCTTTAGGGGCTCTTTCATCTTGTTACACAGAAGGTGGGTGATGAAGAGGTCATGGGGCGGGAGAAGGGAATCGAGGGGCAGGCGATCGGGCAGCAGCGGACTAAGAGGGGGTCCGGGCACAGGAGGCCAGGGGGGCAGTGAGGAGAGGAGCACCGCGCAAACCCTGAGGGCCTGAGAAAGCGCCAGATGAAGAAAAGAAATGCGTATTGCAAGGCAACTGTGCTTCGGGTCGGGGCTGGGCGTTGCACGCACGTCTGGCAGCTGCCATCCACGAGGGGGCAGAAGGGAGAAGCCAGGAAGAGCAGAGGACACTCCCAGGCCGGGGCGGGACAGGGCAAGTCTCTGAAACCTGTGAAGGAACCCATTCTTTGGCCGGGGAAAGTGAAAGAGCGGACCAGCGGCTCAGGTGCCCCCAACCCCTCCGGATTTTGACGGTTCAGATCAGCGGGCAAACGTCACTGTTTGGGGGAGCTAGAGTCAAGATGGCAGACCAAGTGGTAAGAGAAGAGACCCCAACAGGCAGCAGCTGGCAGGCTGAAAGGAGCAGAGCAAAGCCAGGACAGGTCGGATGGGCCACCACCTCGTGGTTTCCTCATCTGTAAAGAAGCGGTAACATCCAGTAAGGACTGAATAAGAGGATGTATGTAAGGTGTCGGGCATAGAAAAAAAAAATTCAATTAAGAGTAGACTTTTAAAGATCTAGGCAATGGAAGCAACAACTCTCAGATGGGGTGCACTGCAGTTTATCCACTGGAATTCAGACATAGCCAGAAGGCTCCCTTGCTTACTGTTTATTTAATCAGGACCATCAGACTAGGAATGTCACAGATCAGGGGATGGAAAGATGGAAAACCATTGAGTTTGACTGTGAAATCATCGAGGACAGAGTTGACATCACTGTTTTCTTTATACTCTGGTACTTAGTTCAGGTGTTTGGCACATAGCAGGGGCTTCATAAGTATGTTACGAGTAAATGAATGACTTCAATCTATTTCTGTAGTTGGGGAAAGTGAGACCAGACTGATTATTTATCAAAAGTCACCCAGTTGAGTAGAGGCAAAACCTCTCTCCCGGTATCCTAACCCCAAACCAACTCGCAACCCAGCCTCACACTATGCTTACATGTACCTGAAATTTGGGTGTTCCCATCACGGCTCAACGGAAACGAATCAAACTAATATCATGAGGACTCAGGTTCGATCCCTGGCCTCGCTCCAGTGGGTTAAGGATCCGGCGTTGCCGTGAGCTGTGGTATAGGGCACAGATGTGGCTGGGATCTGGCATTGCTGTGGCTGTGGGGTAGGCTGACAGCTACAGCTCCGATTCGACCCTTAGCCTGGGAACCTCCATATGCCGTGAGTGCCACCCTAAAAAGATGTAAAAAAAAAAGACAAAAAGGTACCTGAAATTTCTTATCTTCTCTCCCGGAATTATCAGGCTCCTATCTCCAGGTCACATAAGCCAGCACTCAGCCATAACGGCCATCATTTATTCAGCAAGCATTGGTGTCATCCTCTATGGCCTTGGTTAATTTCAATTCTGCTCTCAAGGATCTCGGTCTAGCGGGCCATTAAAAGCAAACAAACAAACAGGCCCCACTTTTATTGTGAAGAGTACCTAACATACATAAAAAGAGAGGGAATAATGTAATGAAGCCCCACTAGTCTATCATCAGCTTCAACGATTATCAACTTACAACTAAGACTGTTCTGTACCACAAGCTATTTCCCACCTTACCTGAAATTTTGAAAGAAATTTTATTTTACTTTTTCGTTTTTATTTTTGTCTTTTTAGGGCCACACCCACGGCATATGGAAGTTCCCAGGCTAGGGGTGGAATCAGAACTGTAGCCACTGGCCTACACCACAGCCACAGCAACGCCAGATCGGAGCCGTGTCTGCGACCTACACCACAGCTCACGGCAACACTGGATCCTTAACCCACTGAGCCAGTCCAGGGATCAAACCCACAACCTCATGGATCCTAGTTGGGTTTGTTAACCACTGAACCGGGAAGGGAACTCCCCTGATATTCTAAGTGTAAAATACAAAATGGATTTCAAAGACTTAGTTCAAAAAGAAATTATATAAAATATCTCATTACCATTTTTCTGTTGATCACATATTAAAATAATATTTTGGATATATTGGGTAAATAGAACATTATTATTATTATTTTATTTGTTTTGTTTTTTTGCCTTATCTAGGGCCGCACCCATAGCATATGGAGGTTCCCAGGCTAGGGGTCTAATCGGAGCTACAGCTGCTGGCCTACACCACAGCCACAGCAACGCGGGATCCCAGCTGCGTCTGCAACCTACACCACAGCTCACGGCAACACTGGATCCTCAACCCACTGAGCAATGCCAGGGATCGAACCCACAACCTCACAGTTGCCAGTTGGATTTGTTAACCACTGAGCCACAGTGGGAACTCTGAATAGAATATTATTATTAGGAGTTCTCTTCATGGCTCAGTGGCTAACGAATCCAACTAGGAACTGTGAGGTTGCAGGTTCGATCCCTGGCCTCTCCCAGTGGGTTAAGGATCCGGCGTTGCTGTGAGCTGTGGTGTAGGCTGCAGATCTGGCTCGGATCCCATGTTGCTGTGGCTATGGCATAGGCCAGCAGCTGTAGCTCTGATTAGACCCCTAGCCTGGGAACCTCCACATGCCATGGGTGCAGCCCTAAAATGACAAAAGGCAAAAAAAAAGAAAGAAAAATTAATTCTGCTGGTTTCTTTTTATCCTTTTTTTTTGCGGGGAGGGGGGTAGCGAGCCTCACCTGTGTCTTGTGTTAAGTTCCCAGGCCAGGGATTTAACCTTTGCCACAATAGCAACCTGAGCCACTGCAGTGACAATGCTAGATCCTTAACACAATGTGCCACAGGGAACGTCTCTTTTTGTTTTGTTTTGTTTCTTTTCATTCCCTCTTTTTATTTTATTTTATTTTATTTTATTTTTACTATAGTTGATTTATAATGTCCTGTCAATTTTTGCTGTACAGCAGAGACCCAGTCATATATATATATATATATACATTCTTTTCCTCACTTTATCCTCCATCATGCTCCATCACAAGTGACTAGATATAGTTCCCTGTGCTACACAGCAGGATCTCATTGTTTATCCACACCAAATGTCATAGTTTGCATCAGCGAACCCCAGACTCCTAGTCCATCCACTCCCTCCCCCTCCCACTTGGCAGCCACAAGTCTGTTATCCATGTCCATGAGTTTGTTTCTTTTCTGTAGGCAGATTCATTCGTGCTGTATACTAGATTCCAGATATGAGTGATATCCTATGGTGTTTGTCTTTCCCTTTCTGGTTTACTTCACTTAGTATGAGAAGAACTCCTCTTTTTACCTTTTTGAAGTGATTACTACTGGAAAAGCTTATGTATGTGGCTCGCATTAAATTTCTGGCTAGGAGTCGGTTTATACCTTCTTGGGAAGACTTTCATAGTGGGTGTTGCGTTCTTCTATCAAAGGCTCAAATGTGGTTGCCTTTTTGGAGTTTTATCAGATATTGAGGCTCAAGACTTAAGCCCAGTCAGTTCTTAGGGGTCGCAAAATGGTGATATTCTGTTTCTTTCTTTCTTGGGGGGGGGGTGCACCCATGGCATATGGAGGTTCCCAGGCTAGGGGTCGAATCAGAGCTACAGCTGCCGGCCTCCACCACAGCCACCGCCACGCCAGATCCGAGCCGCATCTGCGACCTACACCAGAGCTCACGGCAAGGCTGGATCCTTAACCCACTGAGCAAGGCCTGGGACTGAATCCACAACCTCATGGTTCCTAGTTGGATTTGTTTTCACTGCACCAGGACAGGACCCTGTTTCTTTCTTTTTCTAGCTGGAAAACACCTATGAAATAGAACCTGTTCTCCTCTATTGGATTACCCTGAGGCTTTGTTTGTGAAGGAAAGAACAGACAAGTGCTTAATGTTTTCCTTTTACTTGTTAGCTTTCAAAATAACGAGGTGGTGCCTCAGCAACCTTCAGTGATGATTGGATGATTACTTTCAGAACATTATGAACAGATTTTAAACAGGTTTTTCTTTTTGTCTTTTTTTTTTTTGCTTTTAAGGGCCTCACATGTGGCATGAGGAAGTTCCCAGACCAGGTGTCCAATCAGAGCCGCATCTGCGACCTACACCACAGCTCACGGAAACACCAGATCCTTAACCTACTTTGTGAGGCTAGGGATCGAACCTTTGTCCTCATGGATGCTAGTTGGGTTCTTTACTGCTGAGCCACAACAGGAACTCCTAAACTGATGCTTTTGTTTGTTTGTTTGCTTGTTTTTTGCTGTTTTAGGGTGCACCTGCAGCATACGGAAGTTTCCAGGCTAGGGGTAGAGTTGGAGCCATAGCTGCGGGCCTGCGCCACAGCCACAGCAATGCCAGATCCAAGCCATATCTGTGACCTACGCCACAACGCATGGCAACACCAGATCCTTAACCCACCTTGTGAGGTCATGGATCCCAGTCGGGTTTGTTAACCGCTGAGTCACCAAGGGAACTCCTAAACTGATGTTTTAAAGCGACCCAAAGGATTGTGCTGGATCTTTAGGAAGCTGGATCAGCCTGGCTGATGGGCAGTCAAGGGAAATGTCCTGGAAACTAGACTGGAACTGAGTCTTAAAAATTCCCCTCCAGATTTCGAAGAAGGACTGGGTCCCTCAGAGGGGATGGGGGGAAGCCTGAGTAAAGCCCGGAGCTACGAAACAGCCTGCTTTGCAAGAGCAAGCAATTCTGGATTGCCTCCCTCAGGTGGTGGGCAGGAGCTGGGGCGGCCAGGGGAGGGCTTTAAGCGACAGCGACAGATTTGCCTTTTGAGTGGAGGTCGCCCTCTGGTGGCCACCTGCAGGATGGCAGGAAGCCCTGCCAGCAGGCAATTAGCCGCGGTCACAAGGCTTTTTTAGCTCATATGTAGATGTAGGTTAGATTCTCCCAGACCAGGAGGAGAAATCAAACAGTATTGGAAGTTATTCTCCAGATACTCGGGAGGAGAAATGGTACAGGGAAGCTCTGTCCTGTGGAGTCCAAAGCTCTTGAAAATAGAATAGATCCTAAAGGCGGTCTGGCGATCCATCTTCTCTCTGGGCACATGGCACACGGACTTCTTCAAAGAAGAAAATCCCTAGCAAATGTTTATGACCACCCAACCTAGCCGCGTCTGGGACATACACACTTCGTCTAATTTGCACAAAGACCATCGCTCAGCGGATGCAGCCCCCAGGCATAAGAAGACAGTACTTCTGCTTGTCCAGGTTGGACTCTGCTTGCCGGCTGTATCAAAGGCTGAGGAGTTCTCACTTTGTAACAACGAGGATGCAGCGACAGCGAGTAGGGAGAACGACACGATGAGAACAGTGTTTTAGGAAGAGCATCTTGCCAGCCTGAGCAGCTGTTCGATGGAGCGGAGAGGCGAGACCTCCACTCTCTGAGGAGTGGTCCCAAAGGAAGCCCACGGGAAGGATGGGAGCTTGGAGTTAAGAGAAGCTAAGAAGCATTCAGGGGAGTTCTCCCGTGGTGCAGCAGGTTAAGGATCTGGGGCGGAGACTGCAGCAGCTCAGGTTGCCGCTGTGGCACGGGTTCGACCCCCTGCCCAGGAACTTCCACATGCTCTGAGAGCAGCCAAAAAATAAAAATAAAAAAAGAGAAGCACTTGGAAGGAAGACAGGAGGCCAGGAAGTGGGACTGGGCTTCTGGGAGGTGGGGAGAGAGGAAGGAGGCGAAGGTATTCTGGCATCCTCAGCATGTAAGGGGGGGTGGGGGGGCAGTAATGTCTGGTGAGAGCAGGCAGTGCAGGGTACGGAGCTCGGTGATGCCATGTTTAGCCTGTGGACAATTTGACTTTCCAGGGCTGCAAAACCCACAGGGGCTGGAGCTTGGGAGGGAGGACCAGAGGGACGGGACAGCAGCCGGGCCTGCTGGGGTGGCAGATAAGTGCTGATGGTACCAGCCACAGATTCTCACTGTCCGGGTCTGGAGCTTCAAAACAGCTGTTAATGTTGCTTGAACCAGCCCTAACCTCCCAGTCGTCCACTGGGTCGACTCTTCTACCACTTTTTCATTTTTTTTTGGCTTTTTAGGGCCGCACCCACGGCATATGGAGGTTCCCAGACTAGGGGTGCAATCGGAGCTGTAGCTGTCAGCCTACACCACAGCCACAGCAACGCCAGATCTTTAACCCACTGAGGGAGGCCAGGGATCGAACCCACATCCTCATGGATACTAGTCCAGTTCTTAACCCACTGAGCCACAACAGGAACCCCTGTTCACGGTATTCTCCCACCGACTCTAGTGTCTCCTCCTACCTAAATCCTGTCCACCCTTCCAAGCCTACCCCTCCGGGCAGCCACCCTCCCCAACTCAGTTCTGAGGCCCTACTGCTCTTAGCTAAGCCAAGGCCTTCCTTCGTTGACAGAGGGAGAAGGGAAGGGATTTCTGCAAAGTCACGCAAACAGAATGAAGTCTCTGGGAGAAAACTGTGGTCCTGCCAGCCAGTCTAAGGCAGTGACTCGAGTACACTGGAACGGGGCGGCTGACGCCTGGGCATGCTGGCTCCGGAGCAAGAGCGTGAGCCCCGCGGGCATCTGAGTCCATGAAGCAGTGGTGCGAGAGAACTAGCTTTTATTGGTGCAGGCCAGGGTGGGAGGTGGCTGGGGTTGGGGGGTGGAGGGGTGTGCCTCTCTGTACACTGGGCTCAGGGGCTGGCAGGTGGGGGTGGGTAAGGCCAGGGCTAGATGAAGGTGAGGTGAGCAGAAGCTGGGACCCCACAGCTTTCCTTGTGCTCCTCGAACAGTTGCTCCAGCGCCTTCATGTAGAGCATGTGATAGTGGTCCACCTGCTCCTTGCTGGGCCACGGGCAGCGGGGCACTGGGATGGGCTGGCCCACTGTGGGGCGTGGGCAGGGGAGACACCGGTCAGGCGAGAGGCCTCGCCGCCCACGCAGCTGGCGGCAGCCTTCCTCCCGGGAGACCGGCACTCACCCACTGTGGTTAGAGGCTTGGCGAAGGGCTGCAGGCCGCAGAGCTTGGCCGAGAAGAGACTGCGGCCCCAGAAGATGCAAGGAGGAAAGCCTGTGAACTTCCTGAAGGTGACCTGGAGTTGAAACTGCCAGGAGCCTGGGGCAAAAGCCTTAATTTTGAAGATATCATTCTCCCCAAAGGAGTAGGTGGGCACCAGGGAGGCCCTGGGAAGGGATGGTGGAGGAGGGGGCGGTCAGGCCGGCGGCTCTCTCGGGGGGGCCTCCAAACCCCTCCCTTCCACCTCAGGACTCTACTTCCCAGGGCCAGCTGCAGCAAATGACAATAGCTACAAAGAAACCTCTGGAAGTTGGGACTCACTTTTCTTTTCTTTTTGTCTTTTTTTTTTTTTTTGCAGAGCCCGCACCTAAGGCATATGGAAGTTTCCAGGCTAGGGATTGCATCAGAGCTGCAGCTACAAGCCTATGCCACCACCAGAATAACGCAGAATCCAAATCACATCTGTGACCCTACACCACACTTATGGCAGTGCTGGATCCTTAACCCACTGAGCAAGGCCGGGGATTGAACCTGCATCCTTATGGATACTAGTCTGGTTAACCTGCTGAGCCACAACGGGAACTCCTAGGACTCACATTTCTTGAGAAACGATTGCATACTGGGTCTTCCTATATGCATTTTTTCGTACAGTCTACAACTACAACACGGTGGCAGAGCAGATAGTAACCCTATTTCACAAGTGAAGAAGCATGCAAGGTCGGAGCTCCTGCCATGACTCAGCAGAAACGAACCCGACTAGTATCCATGAGGACGTGGGTTTGATCCCTGGCCTCACTCAGTGGGTTAAGGGTCTGGGGTTGCCATGAGCTGTGGTGTAGGTTGCAGATGAGGCCTGGGCCCCACAGCGTTGCTGTGGCTGTGGTGTAGGACGGCAGCTGCAGCTCAGATTCAGCCCCTAGCCTGGGAACTTCCATATGCCACAAGTGGGGGGCACTGAAAAGGGAAAACAAAACAAAAGGAGGCAGGCAAGATTTTGCCTTTGAGACAGTGTCATAAAAGAATTTGAACCGAGGGTGTCTGAGCCCCAGGGTCCTAAGTGGCTGTGTGATACTGGCTCAGCCTGCAGCGGAGGGCGCGTGGTGAATAGGTGCAGGGCTTGGCATAGAGTAAACCCCTCAAGGCTGCCATGCCCTACAGGCGCGGTCATGGTGTAAGCTCTGGGGACACCCAGTCCCACCTCCAGCGGCGCGGGACAGAGCGTAGACAGCGCCCTGTGCACTGTAAGGCTCTGTCCATTTAAGGCAGGCGCCCACTCACCCGTGCCTCAGTGCCAGTCGGATGAAGCCTTTGCGGTTCCGGAGGGTGAGGCAGTGGCTCCCTGAGATGGCGTACAGGGCCTCATGGGCCCCCCCGACCACAATGGCCACAGCCTGCCCCCGCTGGGACCGCGACAGGATAAAATCCAGGCTGTCAGGGCTCACAGAACAGATTCCTGCAAGCGTGAGGGGGTAGGGAAGAGTCAACAGCCCCTCCTTGGCTCCCTAGCCCTTCACCCCACCCTTTAGTGTTGGGAGGGTGACCCCCCTACACACCCAGTCCCATTGCTCCCAAACTCCCCTCCCCCATGCCCATGTCTGGTGTGCCCAGCGCCTTTGCCAGCAAGTGTGCCCAACACTTTCCCCGGAGCCATTCGCTGATGCCTACCGTGAGCCTGGCCCATGCTCAGGTGAGGTCCCTGGGCTGGGTGGCAGGTGGGTGGGGACACTGCGGGGAGGGCGGTGGGGGTGGGGGATGGGGGGCTGCTCCCACCATTCAGCTCAAGACTCACCAAAGAGCATGAGGTACTCCCGATAGCCTGGGATATACAAGAGGTAATTCAACACGCAAAAGGAGACCCGAAGCCCAGGGAAGAGCTGGGAGAAGCCGGTGTTCTCGGTAGTGAAATTATAGGTGACTGCGGTGGACATGATCCCATGAGGATGACAGATTATCACGTACTTCTGGTCAGCAGGCAGCTGTTGGGTTTTCACCAGCTTTGGGGCATTGGGGAGGGGGTGGGAGGGAGGTGGTGGTTGAGAGAAAGAAAGCCCAGAGGCAGGATAGCAGCTGAAAAGTGTTCCCTCCACACCAACAGTATTCAGAGCTCAAGGTCCCAGGATGGGGTCAAGGGCACAAGGGGCTCCCTGTGTTTTTTTCATCTGTTGTGTGTTTTTCCTTTTTAAGGGCCACACCCGTGGCATACGGAAGTTCCCGGGCTGGGAGTAGAATTGGAGCTGCAACTGCCGGCTCACACCACAGCCACAGCCATGCAGGATCTAAGCCGCATCTGTGACCTACACCACAGCTCACAGCAATGCTGGACCCTTAACCCACAGAGGGAGGCCAGGGATTGAACCTGCATCCTCATGGCTACCAGTCAGGTTTGTGACCGGCTGAGCCACAATGGGAACTCCCACAAGGGGCTTCCTCTTGAACAATTCTTGCACCCCTGTCCCTCGAGTGAACTTGGGTGGAGGGTGTGCTGTGATCAGACTGCAGCTTAGGGAGGGGTGAGCAGGTGTGGGAGCTGGGCGAGAGGGAGGAAGCAGAGAGACTCCTTGCAGGTGACCTGTTACCTTGATGGGATAGTAGTCCTTAAGGTGGTTCCAAAAAGTCTGCCTCCGTAGCCACTCGGAACGCCTTCCGCCTTGGGCAGAGAGAGATAGCTGATGGGGAAAATTCTGGGAGTCACCATTTAGCACCTCTCCTTACCTGAACCTTTGTTTAGTGCTCACCTTGGAAGGGCGTGTCCCAGTCCAGGTAGAGCCATGCCAAGTAGAGAAGAGAGAAAAACCAGAACCTTGTGAAAAAGGAGAAGAGGAAAAGCAAGGGAAAGCAAAGGCCTGGGGGAAGATAAGAAAGAAAAATGAATTTGCTTTTAAAAATGCCAGTGGCTCCTCCCTTCCATCCTCACCAATGATATCCTTGGCCAGTTCCCAACTGGGCCTCTTGCTTCGAGCTCTCTCGGTTTGCCCTCAGGCATCCAGGCAGGTGGGGCTCCAGCCTCCTCCTCACTCCCACCGGTCCCTCCTTCCCCAGGGGACCCCGCTGCGCTGCTCCTCTCACCCAAGAGGAAAAATAAGATGGCTTGGTAGGCGCTCAATACTTCCAGCAGCTGTTTCTGCCGGGTTTTCATGTTGAGGGAGGGCGCCGAGGCTCTGGAGACTCCCAGGAGCTCCCCTCTGCCAGCAGGGCTGCACGACCGGGAGGGCCAGCGACGAAGGTTTCAGCGTGAGGCCGAGAAGCCTTTCTCTTCTGAGTGGCCAAAGCTCCCGGGGACGCAGGTAGCGGGCTGTGTGGACGGGAGGGATCCTTGGATCCGGGGCTCTGGATGTCTGCAGACTGCTCACAGATCCCCGAACTTCTTCAGTGGGTGAGTCTGGGCGGGGCTGGGAGGCAGGGTAGGGGGGCCGTGCCACCGTGGTCATCCGCACGTGCTTTCGGGGAGGAGTCGCAGAAGAAGGCGGAGAGCCCATGGACAGGGTCCCAGGCGAACTGGTTGGATCTCAGATGCCGCCTGCAGGTCCTGGACTTGCGCCCAGCGTCTGTTTGCAGGTCTCCCAGAGGGTCAGGCCACCCGGGGGCTCTGCCGGGGGCGCGAACCTCCCCAGCCACGCACAAACACACAAACACTGCAGATCTGTTCCCACCTTTAATTTCAGTCCCCACCCGCGGTCACCGAGCTGCGGGCCTGTCGGAGCGGCGGGGACGCTGTAGCACGTCTTGTGCCCTTCGAACAGCTGCAGGAGCCGCTCCACGTAGGTCGCGTGCAGCGCGTCCACCTGCGCCCTGCTGGGTCGCTGGATTCGCTGCACAGGGATCGGGGCCCCCACTGCGGGCGGAACAGGGGGGCGAGACGGGCGATTGCTGGCAGCCCGCCCTCTGGGCCCCTTTCTCCCCGCCGAGATCAGGTGGGACAGTATTCAAGGCTGGTTGCCCAAGGCTAGCCTGGCAGCAAGGCCAGCGTGGCCGCTGCGCGACAGGCCCCTGGGATTTCAGGCCGCAACCGAGGAGGCTTCTCGCGCGGGGAGGCTTGAGCCCGGGAGGAGGAGGCGGGCGGGCCGCGTTGCGGAGCCGGTAGAGGCCGGGGCTCACCGACGGTGTGGATGGGGCTGCGGAAGGGCAGGAGGAGGCCCCTGGGGCCGCGGAACAGCGGCAGGGCCACTCTCAGCAGCGGCTGCAGCCCTTCCTGTGCCCTTCGCACACATGAGCCCGGCGGGTTCGGAAACTGCTGGAAGAGCTCGTTCTCCCGGAAAGAGAAGACTGGCACCAGGGAGGCCCTGGGGAAGCAGGGGCGCTCCTGACTCTGATCCTGGGGGTCCGCCACACTCCTCCACGGCAGGGCAGCCCCTGCGGGCGCCGCCCACTGTGGGTTCCTCACCCATGTTCCAGCGCCAATTTGACAAATCCCTTCTGATTTCGGATCCGCAAGGTCAGCGCTCCAGGCTTTGCCTCCAGCACCTCCAGGGGTCCCGCCACGGACAGGACAGCCATTTGGCCACCCTGAGGCCATGGCAAGAGGTAGGAAGCACTGGCCTTGTCAGAGGACACCGAACTTGGTGGAAGGGAGGGCACAAGCTGAGGAACCTGATGCCTGAGTCTTCCAGCGAAAAGGGAGCAAGTAGGGCCAGTAGGATGTGACAGCCGGAACTGGGTGAGGGGGTCCTGAGGCCCCAAGCTCCCCATCTCACCAGCACACGTGATGTTGTCCTTTAAGACGGGGAGACTGAACCAACAGGGGGCATGAGCATGTGGGCCGCAGGCCAGGGAAGAGCGGGGAGAAGCCGGTGGCCTCTGTGCGGAAGTTGCCGAAGGCCCTGACGATCATGACCCCGTGAGGGTGGATCCCAAACAGGTGGTTCCGGGAGGGAGCCAGCTCTGCGGTTTTAACCAGCTGGGAGACAGAAAACGGACACCCCACCGGGGCACGGAGGTTGGACTTTGGGGATGACAGTCTCCACTGGAGCCGTGCTCCCACCCAGCACACCGTTGCAGAGGGTCTCACCGAGACGGGGAAGTAGTCACAGAAGCGGCTCCAGACGGCCCAGTTTCGGACCCAGGTGGAGTGGCGGCCTCCCTCCCGGGGAGTGTTTCTGTCTCCGTAGAGCCAGACCGGCTAGAGGAGCGCTAGGATCCAGGACCGGCCGAGGGGTACCAGGAGCAGGGCAGCCAGGCACACCTGGGCTGGAGGCGGTAGGTAGAAGGGAGGGGACTCAGGGTCCAGAAGTTCAAATCCCAGGGCCCCTCTTTCCTCCTGCCCTTTTTCCTGGCTTCAGGCCCATCCGTCCAACCAACATCTTTCTCACTCCTTCAAGGACCCTCGGCCGCAAGATCTCCTTGCTGCCTCCCTCCCGCGTGGCAGTGGGGAAGCGGGGTGCCAGGCGCAGGGGACCTCAGGGCTTCCAAGACTCAGCGAGCCCCCAAAAGGAGAAGACCCACTGCAGGGCAGCGAACACACGGAAGCCCCAGCAGAGGCGGCTGGAGGAGTCCGGCATTCTGTAGAGGGCAGTCACTCAGGGGCCACTACGGCTCTGAGGCATTATTCTCTTTGGGCCCAACTCACCGGCCTTGACCCCTGGCCTCTGGTTCCCTCCCGCCTCTGCGGACTGGCGCACTGGCCTCTCGTGAGCCCCAGCCAGGAAGGATTAACCACTAATTAGGCCACAGAGCTGTGACCAAGAGGACTGAAAGGAAAGAACACGAGTGGGGCTTGGAGCCTGGGGCTGAGGGAGGCGTGTGGACTGTGTGGAGGTCAGGACATCAGGCCTCTCTGCGAGGAGCAGGGCCCGCCCAGGTCTGGGGAAGCGGGGATTGTCATGGTGAACCCTGAAAGCAGGGCTCCCCGCAAGTCCCTCGGGCCCGGCCCCTGAGGGCAGATGATAGGCAGAAGGATTTATTGCCTAGGGGGCGACTTAGGCCTTTGTGGGGAGACCTCCAGAGGGAAGGGACTGGGGGAAAGGCCAAGGACTGGGGAGCCCCTCCCAGAGAGGGTGTGACTGCGCTGTGGGCGCACCATCCAAGAGGGCTGGGCCAGTCCCCACCGTGACCGTGGCCTGGTCTGGGGGTGGCCGAGTGAGCCTGTCCAACACTGACCGAGACCTTTTTCCAGGTCAGGGAATGTCACCTTTTTTTTTTTTCCTGGCTGCCCTACAGCCTATGAAGTTACTGGGCCAGGGATCAGGTCCCAGTCGCAGCTGCAACCCAGACCTCAGACGCAGTAATACCAGATCCTTTGACTCACTGTGCTGGCCAGGGATCAAACCTGTGTCCTGGCACTGCAGAGACACCACCGCTCATTGTGCCACAGCGGGAACTCCTTTTTCTTAATTTTTGAAAATTAAAAAAACATATACATATTATACTTGAGGGGCTATGCCTGTGGCATGTGGAAGTTCCCGAGCCAGGGATCAGACCCGGTCATGGCAGCCACCTAAACTGCTTCAGCGACACCACCAGATCCTTAACCCACTGTACCACGAGAGAATTCCTGATAAGTGTTTGTTTCCTATGTCTGTGAGTCTGTTTTTGTTTTGTAAATGAGTTCATTTGTATCAGCACCTAGATTCTGCAACATAAGTTATATGTGGCATTTTGTCTCCGACTTACTTCACTTAGTGCCTTCATCTCTAGGTATATCCACGTTGCTGCAAATAGCATTATTTCATTGTCTTTCATGGCTGAGCCACTGTGTCTACAAGGACCAACGTGTCTTTTAGGGAAATCGGAGACACACCAGTCAGGAGCCTCTGTCACATTCTCTCCTGGCACAAAATACTTTCCCTCCATCATGGCAACTTTCCTTCTTTCTTTCTTTCTTTCATTTATTTTGGCATTTCAGGGCTACACCCGCGGCATATGGAGGTTCCCAGGCTAGGCACTGAATCGGAGCTGTAGCTGCTGGCCTACACCACAGCTCACAGCAACACCGGGTACTTAACCCACTGAGCAAGGCCAGGGATCGAACCTGTGTCCTCATGGATGCTAATCAGATTCGTTTCCACGGAGCCATCACAGGAATGCCACAGCGACTTTCTGATTAAAGTTTCCCCGTGCTGTAAGCGACAAGTAGAAAAGTGTTGTGATCAGCACTGCAGCCCTTGCGATGGGTCCCCAGCACTTGGGAGATGCTCCGTGAATGAACGGTGGGTCTGCAGGAGACAGGATAGGCCAGCTCCCAGTGCCCAGGAACTACTGCGCAGGCTGGCACTCTGTTTCTGTCCCTGTCTCCTGCCTCGCATGCCGCGTCCCTGTCCAGGGAACTTTTGCCAAGAGATATTTTCTCCTGTCCCTGCTCAGTCCACTTCCATCCACAGGGCATGTGATGAGGGTGGCGGGGGCCAAGGTGGACCTTGGAGTTTGGGCAGAGAGATGCTCAGTCCACGTGGAAAGACCATGCGCCCCTCCCTCCCTGGCAGCCAGCACCACCCCCGGAAGCAAGGCTTCGTGGAGGACATTTTCCCAGGGGGCTGGGCAGGAGAAGGAAGAAGGGGACTCTACCTGGGGTGCAGTGGGGTGTCAGAGGCAGCAAGTGTCCTGGGTCAGGGAAACAGGACTGTTTGTTTTTGAAAGGCTTCTGCAAGGGAACTTGGGGCAGTAAATTCAGGAAGGTGGCTGGTATGAGGCTGGGGAAGACCAGGCTACGGGGGCCTGGTCTATGGTCCTCGAGGCACTTCCTGGGGTCTCGGCAAGGGCTTGATGGTCCCCTTGAGGCTGGAAGCAAGGCCATCTCCAGGAGGTCTCCTCTTTTTCAAGGCTGCTCCCCCTCCCCTTCTTCTAGGAAGCTTTCTGGGGTTAATCTTCCAGATTCCCTTCTCCTGATCCCAAGAAGCTACAGTAAGGTTCCAGCCTGTCTTCCTTCCCGGAACACCGGCCCCCAGGAGGGCCTGCCTTCACTAGCACTGTCCCTACCACCCACCCAGAGCTGTGCCACCCCCAGCCTTCACGCGAGGGAGCAGATGCCATCAGGTGAGGAGAGAATAGGGGAAGAGAACCGGGGGGGGGGGGTGAGGTGGAGTTGCACCTGAGCCGGACAAGGGAGGTCCTTTTGGCCTCACGCTCAGGCAACAATAAGGAGTTAGATGCGGGGTCCCAGGAAGCTTCCAGGCTCCCACTCTGCTCTAGCATAAGCTTCTGCCTTTTCGTCTTCTCCGTTCTTTTCCTTTGGAGTAACCCCAGGTCTCCCCTCCACTTTGGGTGGCGGGAGGGACACGGGGTCCAGAGCCAGAGCCAAGAATCAATGGACTCGAGAGTTACAAATCCTCCTTTATTGAGGGAGAAGAGAAACAATAACTTATTACATGGCTAACCCCCAGAAGCCCTCTCCCCTGGAACACTTGGGGGCTGAGGGGAAGGGCAAGGGGGCTTCCTGAGCTTCCCGAGGGCCGAGGGCCGTGTGTTGGGGGCGGGGCAACACATTCAGTCCCAGACACCCGGAACTGCACCCGGGAGGCAGGGACGCAGCCCCTCCGAGGAGGGGGCACGAGAAGGCACAATGGCAGGGCAGGCTGGGCAGAGTGGTTGAGTGTCAGGGGTCGACAAAGGACACCATGATGTAGCGAGTGCCCCGCGTGGTGGGCAGCCCCTCATGGTAGTGGGTGAGACGGCCGGGGTGCAGGAGCCCCCAGCCCTTCCTCGGGGACGAGATCACGCAGTCATAGCGCAGGAAGCGGCAGCCGCCTCCCTGGAAGACGAGAAGGGGACGGGGTGGAGCGTGAGCAGACGCGGGGACTGGGCGGCACCCCGAAGTGGAGGGCAGCAGGGACCCACCTCATAATCCAGGCCCTTGTGGTTGAGGGCGACGTTGAGGGTGAAGGTGGATGAGTCGTGATGGGGCCGCAGAGAGGGCTGCTCATCCGGCCGGTAGCGGACCACGAAGTTCATGACCGCCCGGGCCTGTGGGGGTGTGGGGGAGGGGTGGAAGGACGGTCCTGAGGTCTGGGGAGGGGGGGGCGGCAGGAGCTCTCACTGCTATTCCCCCCCGGGCTGGCTTCCTGCAGGACCTCACTCCATGGGGTCTGTCCCAAATGCCTCAGGGGCAGAAAAGGGCGCTGCATGGAGACAGCAGCCGGGCTCTGGAAGGTGGAGGAGGCAGGGTGGCAGGTGCAGCGGTCACCTTGGTGTGGTAGCCTGGGAACAGGCTCTCGGTCATAGGCCCCACGTACGTCCTCAGCAGCTGCAGCCACTGGTCCTCGTAGCCCACCTGCTTCATGTGGATGTCCACAGTGGGCACATTCTCATAGCCTCCAGCCAGCCTTGAGTCCTGTGGACAGTGGGCACTGAGCCGACGGGACAGTGCCAGCCTCCCCATCCGCTCCCAGGCCTTTTAGAGCTTATGTTCCCTCCGTCTGGAAGTCTCGACTCCTTCTTAGCTTGACTCACTCCTCCTGGGCCTCTAAGTCTCAGCTAAGATGTTACCTCTTCTGTGAAGCCCCTTGGTCTCCCCACATCTGGGCCACAGGCCCCTCCCGTGACGCCCACAGCACCTGGGCTGCCCAGCACAGCCTTTAGAAGCTGGGTCACTGCTGCTACCGACAGCAGGTGAGACCTAGGAAGGCAGGGCTCCACCCGTACAATTCATCAATACACCTGCACTGCCAAGGTCAGTGGCTGGCGTCTAGGACCCATCCAACATTTCTTGAATGAATGAATGAATACAGTTGCGCCCGCTCCCCTTGGAGACCCCTTTCCGCTCCTGCTCTCTAGATTTCATTTTCCTTCCATCAGACCCAGCCCCTTCTCCCCCCTGGGGGTCCCCCTGCTCCCCTGCCCCAGCCCCTCACCTCATGCCGGCCTCCTGACCACTGGCCATAGTGCTCCATTTCTTCCACCAGCTCATCACACATTTGCTCTGACAGCAGAGGGAACCAGTACACGTCGGGGCAGGGCTGAGGACAGACGGGGCGGGGGGAGAACAGGGCCGTGTGATGCTTGGGGAGCGGACAGGCAGCCAATGGAAGGGAGAAGAAGCAGGGAGCAGAAAGGGAAGCGAGGACACGAGAGAATCTGAGGAACAGGGCTGGGCCGGGGGAGGGCGGCACAAGTGGCACGGGGGTCTCAGCGCCCCTGCCGGAAGCGTGGTTTTCAAACTCGCTGTAAAAAAATGTCATTTCACGCATACATGAATATACCACACAGACGAGAGAGGACCACTCTGATGAAAACCGGGGTGGGGGCTGCAGGCTTATTTGCTCAGCCTCTGCCCTCATCTCACCCGGAGCAGAAGACTTCGGGCAGCTGGGGAGCACAGTGTGAAAAGCACTAAGCGGGGTGGTGGGTTGGAGGCGCGGTGGCCAGCAGGGGTCATCTGAGCGGGGCTCACCTGTTCCACGAGTCCCTCCCCTTCCAGGGCCCGGCTGTAGTTCTCGTGAATGTACTGCTCTTTCCAGTCCTGGGCGGGGCAAGAGGGGAGCACCCTGACCACCCGCGCACTCTCTGCCCACCCCGCCACTGCGCGCCCCCCAGGCAGGCGGCCCAAGCACAATGAGCAAGCGCGTGGGGGGGGGCAGCCTTTCGCGACTGGCGCGCGCGCCCCCTGAGCCGGGGCTGCCCACTCACCAGGGGGTTGTCGAAGATCTGCCAGAGATCGGGGTGCAGGTGGTCTGTGTCGTACCGGGACGTGGCCAGGAGGCGGCCAAATTCGTGCTGGTTGCTGAGGTGGAGGAAGACGCCCTGGGGTGAGGGGCAGGGTGAGAAGGGTGACGGAGACCGACCACGGGCGCTGCCTCCCAGCGACCTCGTGTTGAGCCCCAGGTCCCGCTCACCTTGTCCCGCAGGCTCTTGCAGAAGGCCATGTCCGGGTCGGTGTCGCTGCCCGAGAACACCTCCCTGTGGGGCAGCTCCGTCCTCAGGGTCTCGCCCCGGATCACGTAGGCCTGGGATATGTAGGGCACGTTCCACACGCCCCTGGGGGGCCCGCACCAGGGTCAGCCAGGTGGGCGGCCCCCGCCATCCTGCACACAATCCTGGGAGCCCCTTCCCTTGGGAGCTGCCCGCTGTGAGGTCCCCCTCACGGCCCCCATCAAGCCCTGCTGGCCGCAGCCCCGTCACGTCCCGCTGCACGGTCAGGCCCTCCCCCACAGCGGCCACGCAGGGTCCCCCAGACCAGGGCTTTGGGGAACAGGTGGGAGGAGGCGCCACAGCCCAGGCAGCACTCACAGGCGCTTGCGCTGCACCAGCTCCACGTAGTCCTCTGAGCGGGCGTAGTACTCGTCGGGGCTCAGGGCTCCCCAGAAGTTGGACCACAGCTTCCCGTGGTGGGACAGCATGGGTGCTATCACCTTCCTGTGGATGGGCGGAGGTGAAGGCCGGGCAGAGGGGAGCCTCCCCAACCCAGGGCAGGAGCTGGGGGTTCCCTGGGGACTATCTGGGGGCCTTTTGGCTGAGCGGAGCGGGCTAGCGACCTGTTCTCTTCAATGAGGATGCGCAGGACCTGCGGGTTGGTGATGACGGCGTCGGCGTCCAGGCTGAAGTAGAATTCACACTTGGGGTCCTGCCGACAAGTGTCCCTGGAGGTGACAGACCAACAGACAGATGAACTGAAAGGGAAGCAGGCGGGGGGCGGGGAGGAGGGGACTGTAGAGTGGGGGGACCTCCGCACCCGCTGAGAAGAGGAAAAAAAGTGGGCAGAAGCACCCGCAAGAGAACAGGGCCGGGGGAGGGGCGGGAGCAGGGAGAACGGCAGGAGGCCTTCCCCAGGGCCCCAGGCTCGCAGCCGGGCAAGGGACAGGGGCTGGATGGTGACAGTGGTGAAGGAGGGGAGGGAGCGGCGGCCCCGTCCTCCCACCCCCCACCTCCTCACTCACATGGCCATGTCCCTGGCCTCGCCTGGGCTCAGGGCCTCCTCGGGCCCCACCAGCTTCACAGCTGAGAAGTGGTCCTGGAGCTGTGGCCAGGAGTCGGCAATGTGGGGCTCGTGGTACACCTCCTGGAGACGAGGGGACGTGGGGAAGATGTGGGGGCCCAAGAGAGCAGGAGAGAAGGCGCCCGAGGGACAGGAGGGCGGGTGGTGAGCAGCAAGGGTGCGGGAAGGCGTCTGGGGCGGGACTTCTCATCGGGGCAGGGCGGGGTCCCTTGGGAGAGACAGGGTGTCTGTCAGGGTCCTCACGTTGTTGTGCAGGAAGAGGGTGACCCTGTCAGGGGGATAGTCCAGGAGCAGCAGCCGCTGTAGGAAGCGGGGCAGGAACGGGGTAGGTTGTTCCACAAACACGGCCAGAAGCACCCGGGGGGGAGGCTGGAAGATACAACATGACTGGGTTCCAGGGAGAGCCCAGCGCCCCCCCCCCCAGTCTGTCCTCCACAGCACTGCCGGGTTTGGGGGTCCCCAGGAGCTCTGCCTCCGACTGCTGCCCGGCATGCCGCCCTGCACCTGCTTGCTTCAGAGCGCTCTCCCACCCCAGCCTGGCACCGCTCCTCACCTGCCCCCCCGGGAGTGTCCTCCGGGCCCGGTCGCAGAACCCACAGCCTCCCTCGGGAGTCCAGCCATTGGGGACGTAGTTTCCCAGGTAATTCAGCTGGAGCTGTTGGGAGAGACGGTGAGAGGCTGGGGCAGAGGAGTCCGGGGCCAGAGGTGAGGGAGGCAGGGGACAGGCAGGGGACAGGGCGGGGTGGGGAGCAGTGGACACTCTGACCCTCTCCCAGCACCTGGGCTTCCGGGGCTGGGGCGCAGGGGCCCTCATTGCCTGGAAGGGCTGGTCCTCCAGGCTGGGGTTTGGGGCTAGGTCCGGAGCGGGGGCCTGGGGCCAGGACGGACGGGGGCAGGGAGGGGCTGAGGGTACAAGCAATCGGGCACCTTAGTGGGACCGTTCCCATGGACCACAACAGGCAGCGTGTCGTAGGCCACATTCCGTATTCGCACACGATTCCGCCCAAACTTTAAAACCACCTCATCTGAGGAAGGAAGGTCAAGCTTTAGGCTCCCTTTCTCTCAGCAGCAGGTGCTTCTAAACAAGGAGGTGGGGACAGGGGACAGCTTCTCTAGAGGATGAAGGACTGTGACCCCTGGTGCAGCGACGGGAGACCTTCTCTCTCCGAGGGCACTGACTGGGCTGCTGCCACCCTGGGGAGCAGCCCTGCTCGCTGCCTGTGTGATTTGGGCACATCACTGGCCCCTCCGAGAGGCAGTCTCCCCACGTGTAACAGGTGGGGAATCGCGGACCCGCCTCTGTAGGGCTGTGTTAACTGAAGTTACGGAAGTAAAGCCCCGGCGCAGAGCTGAGTGCACAGTGTGTTCAGCAGGCGTCCGGTCGGATCACCACTGCTTTTATAAGGACTCGCATGGCGCAGCTTACTCTACCAGCCGTTCAGACGTTTGATGAAGTTAACACAGAGGTGAGCTGAAGACCACCCCAGTTCCACCAGGAGCCCCTCCCAAATCCAGGACCCCCAGCAGCCTCTCTCATGGCCTTTTTTTTTTTTTTTGTCTTTGTAGGGACACACCAGCAGCATATGGAGGTTGAGAGCTGTAGCCGCCAGCCACAGCCACAGCCACATCAGATCCAAGCTGCGTCTGCAACCTACACCACAGCTCACGGCAACGCCGGATCCTTAACCCGCTGAGCGAGGCCAGGGATCGAACCTATAACCTCATGGTTCCTAGTCGGATTGATTCCCGCTGCACCACGATGGGAACTCCATCTCATGGCCCTTTTGATTGCTTTCTCCTCACCTAAAGCCCCGTTGAGGTTCTGAAAGATCCGAGACTTATGATCCAGGTTAAGGCCGAGTTTCTCCTGATGGGACGAGGGGGGGGGGCAGTTAATTGAAGAGGGAGGGGCCATCACTTCTCATTCTTTCCTCTTCGCATCTTTCCCAAAGCCCCTTTACCCCTTTTTTCCCCGCCCAGCCTGAGGCCTGCCGCCCCCGCAGAGCTGCAGCTCGGGACCCCTCCTCCGCCCCTTCCTACCCTCAGTCCTGGGTCCAGGTAGAGCCGAGTGTAGAACAGCTGATCATCGTCGTCATCTTTGTACTTCCACTGGCGGACGATTTGGTGGAGGGTGGGGGCGAAGCCGATGAATCCTGCAGGGGGCGGGGAGGTGCTGCCTCCAAGGCTCCCAGGGTCCCAGGACCTGTGCCCACTCCCTCTCCGGCCCTTAGGCCCCTGGAACACTCCTTGCCCTCCCCCACCTGTTCTTGGACACTCTGCCACTCACCACCAGAGTTGAGGAAGCGCTTCCCAGTGCCCACCTCAGGGTACTGCTCCGCCAGCCCCCACTCAGGCCAGCAGAAGCCCTCCGCAGAGAAGAGCAGGCGGCTGCCACTCTGGACAAACTTCTTCAGCAGCTCCGAGGGGCTGCCAGCCAGAATCACGTCATAGCTGGGGAAGGAAGGGGAGGATGAGCACGACACCAGGAAGCCCAGTATCCTCAGCCCCTCTTTCTGTCCGCCCTTCCTCTTTCTCCCCAGCCCCTTTACCTGTCCACAAACATGATGACCATGTCCTCGCGGTCTGCATATTTCTCCATTTCTTTCTTTAGCCACCTGACCTTCTGTCCTCCACCAACTGTTCGGGCTACATCACCCCCTCGCCACTCCTCTCCCAAGCCCAGGGTCTGTAGGAGAGACCCAGAATGCCAGGCGGAAGCTCAGCCGGCCGGGGGTGGGGGTGGGGGTGTCCCGCCACTCTGACCAGGCTCACCGTGGGGTCCCAGGCATCCAGCCCCGGGCTACTCTTTGGCTGGACCCCACCTCCACCGCTTCTAGAGACCTCCAAAGTGCTCCTCTCCTTACCCTCACAGTGTAGTTGAAAAACTCGGCTGATCGCAGGAAACGCCGGTATCCCTCTGTCTCGGCTGTGGCCACCGTGATCACCAGCAGTTTATCTGTCACCAGCCCGGAATCGGCACTCAGGACCCACATGCCCAGCTCAGGCGCTCCGCACACCGCTGCCCTCCTTCTGCTCCCTGACTCTGGCTCCTGTCCCTCACCTCTTTTCCCCCATTCCCGCCTAAACTCTTTCAAACTCAGGGAAACTTCACTCCAGTGAGAGCAGGATGGGAACGACACCCAGAAATTCGCGGTCAGTTCGCGTGGGAAGGCTGGAAACCTCAGTTCAGGGTGAGGAATGGGCGAGCGGCCGTGGGATTCTGCCCTAGAAACCGCGCTGCGCGTGGGAGAGGCCGGCCTGGACCCTCTCCCCGGTCTCCGCCGGCAGACACGTCAGCCTGGAGTCACCTGGCCCTCCCTGGGTTCTCACCTGGGTTGACGGGGTCGCTGCCCCGGGGGCGATCTGAGGCCAAGGCCGTAGGAGGCGGCGACAGCATCGGCAGCAGGAGCAGCAGGAGCCGGAGTCCCGGGCCTGAGGCCATGGCGTGGGGAGAGCCGAGTGGCACACAGGCCCGCACGCAGCTCGGGCTGTGCGCCTGGATCCCAACTCCGGAGAGGGGCTCTGGGAAAAAGGACCTGGGCTGCTGTGCGGCCCGCTGCAAGGAGGAGCCGTATTGGGGCTCCGCCCTGGAAAAAAAAGGCGTAGCCGAAGGTTACAGAAAACTCGAGATGCCGGCGCCCTAGACAAGGCGAGAATTGTCTCGGGGCGCGGGCGGAGCTGAACGAACGGAGGGGGCGACCGGCTCAGAGGCGGTGGAAAGGCGGGGGCTGGAGCCCTTGGTCCCGAGCCGAGGACTTTTAGAGCCCGCTGGCCACACAGCCCGTCTAACACTTGAGGAAACTGAAGCGCGGAGAGGGGAAGTGACCCTCTGCGGGTCCCGCAGGACGCGGAGGCGGGTCTTTGCCACCGCCCTGCCTAGAGCAGCCGGGCGGAAGACCCGGAGAGAGAGACGGTGGGTGGCGCGGAGCGAGGACCGCGGCAGGGAGGGAGAAGGCCCAGGAGTCTGCGGCCCTAGGGGAGCTGGGGATTGAGATTTTGCAGAGGGTCACGGGACAACTCTGGGATCGCCCACTCGAGCCTGCCCGTTTTCTTCGGTAGTCCGGCGCATCCTCTCTACTGCCCAGGGGAGAAGTTCCAGGGGCAGACTTTGTATCTTCAGAAGGACCAGAGGAATATGACGTTTCTTGAAAGATCACTGGCACCACCTCTCTAAAATGATCCATTTCGGGGGTCCAGCAAAATAACAGCTACAGAGGCCAGAAGTAGTCTTGCCCGTACAAAATATGGCGGAAAGCTTTCTCGTCTCCAAGGGAACAGCACGTAATGAGTCAGAGCGGCGGAATTGCTCTGCGCATGCGCAGGAGCGCACGCCGCCGGAAGACGTGCTAGCCTTGAGCACGCAAGCGCGGTAGGCTCTTACGTCAGCTGTGTTGTGGAAATGGTGGAGAAGAAAACTTCGGGTATGTGAGCCCCCAGCTGTTGGTCCCCTAGCCTCCTCTCAGAAACGAACATGGCCTAGGATTCCCTCACCCAGTTATTAGTCTGAAATCCGTCCCTCGGCTCTCGGGCCCTGACGTCGGGGCAGCCTCCCAAACCATCCATTCACGTTTCATTCACGCCTGCTGTAAGCCGCGCGTTGGGGCTGGAAAAAGGAAAAAGCTCCTTAGCATCCAAGGACTGGTTTCTAGGAGCAGGGCAGACACGCCGACCTACCACTGCATTTCGGAGTGAAACGTGCTGTGGTAGAGGGATACAGAACGCCTGGGCTCTGGGAGGAGTGGCGTCCACCCAGCTTCTGGGAAGGGAGGACCCGGAAGTCTTGGACAGAAAGAAAACGCTTGGTTGAGTCTTGACAGTTACGGTTTCGCTCAGTGCTGGTGCGTGGGGACTCATTCCCCGCAGCGGGAACCGCACGTGCCGAGGTAGGAGACCGTGTAAAAAGAAACGCCTAGGAAGCATAGCTCAGGGTTTCAGGGCTTGTGGAGGAGGGAGGCTGTGGAAGGGCTAGGGGGAGTTACCCGTGAAAGGCTTTATCTACACTGCGGAAGAATTGAAACTCTGTGGAGAGGGCTTTTAACGCACAGCGGTGAGCAAAACAAATTTACCTCTTAGAAAGGCGGTCAGGCTTCAACAGCGGAGGATGGACTGGAGGGCCTAGAGCAGCCCTGCCTGTAGAAGTTTCTGGGATGATGGGAATGTTCATAACCGCAGCCAATGGCCACGTGTGGCTGCTGAGCACCTGAAATGTGGCTAATATGACTGAGGAACTGAATTTAAAATTTTGTGTAATTTTGAGAGTTTCCCCGTGGCCTCATGGGTTAAGGACCCTGCATTGTTGCTATCGTGGTTTGGTTCACTGCTTGTGATGTAGGTTCGATCCCTGGCCTGGGAACCTTCACATGACATGGGCACGGCCAGTAATTTTTTATGTGTGTAATCTTAATTAATCTACTTCTGAATTTAAATAACCTCGTGATGAGTGGCTGCTTTATTGTGTAAGCCAGGTCTAGAGATTGGAAGGCCAGTTATGAAGCTGTTGAGATAAAGATAAAAGGAGAGGAGGGTCAGAACACTCTGCCAGATTGCATGGTAATAAATCCAGTCATGTCATCTTAAAACCCTTCACTGGATCTCCATCGCCCCACATAAAATCCCCTAATCCAAATTCCTTTAGATAGTTAAATATAGGACTTTTTTTTTTTGTCTTTTTAGGGCCGCACCCGTGGCATATGGAAGTTCCCAGGCTAGGGATCCAATCAGAGCTGCAGCTGCCGGCCTACCCCACAGCCACAGCAATGCCAGGTCTGAGCCAAGTCTGTGACCTACACCACAGCTCGTGGCAGTGCTGGATCCTTAACCCACTGAGCGAGGCCAGGGATCGAACTTGCATCCTCATGGTTACTAGTCAGATTCACTCCACTGAGCCATGATGGGAACCCCAAAGATAAGATTCTTAATGGACTGCATGACTTCATATCCATACCCACCCCACTCCCCACCAGATTTTATATACCAGCCAGGTAGAACTTTTAAAAATTTATTGAAGGTGCTGCAGTTTTTCCTCCAGGCCTTCTCGCATGCTGGTACCAAGGCCTAAGAAACCCTCCCATCTCCTGCAACCAGGCTAACTTCTACTTATCAGTCAGGCTAGACTTACCTAGACTTACCTTCCTCTGGAAAATTTTCCTGACTACCCCGAGACCAGGGCAGGTGTTTCTGTCATGTGCTCCACAGTACTTTGTACTTCCCTAGCCTGGCGTGTACAGCGCGGTACTATGCTTGCTTGTGTGATCATTTATATTCCCCACCCGACTGTAAGCTCTGATCATCTTCCCAGAACCCAGGGCTCCGCCTGGCACTTAGAAGAGAGGCAGTATAGTGCAGTGATCAAGAGGATGGTTTTTGATGCTGGGCAGTTCTGGGTTTGAATTCTGATCCATGTGCTTATTAGCTGTGTGAACCTTGGACACGTTTCTTAACCTCTGAGCTCCAGGAAACTGAGGACGATAATGATAACTATCTCATAGGATTGTTGTAAGGATGAGCGTATTCCACTTGTGCAAAAAGCTTAGTACAGGCATACCTCAGGGGTATACTGGTTTGGTTCCAGACCATTGCAATAAAGGCAATGTTGCAATAAAGTGAGTCACATAAATTTTTTGGTTTTCCAGTGCATGTTAAAGTTCAGAGGAGTCCCGTTGTGGTTCAGTGGGTTATGAACCCCACTAGTAACCATGCGAATGAGCATTCTATCCCTGGCCTCACTCAGTGGGTTAAGGATCTGGCATTGCCGTGAGCTGTGGTGTAGGTTGCAGATGCGTCTTGGATCCCGCCTTGCTGTGACTGTGGTGTAGGCCAGCAGCTACAGCTCCAATTTGACCCCTAACCTGGGAACTTACATATGCCATAGGTGCGGCCCTAAAAAACAAAAGCAAAAAAAATTCAGTTTACACTATCGTCAGTTAAATGTGCAATAGCATTATATCTTAAAAGGTGTCTGTACTTTAATTTAAAACAATACATTATTGCTAAAAAATCCTGGCCTTCATCTGATCCTTCAGCAAGCTGTGACTTTTTGCTGGTGGAGAATTTTGCCTCGATGTGGATGGCTGCTGATGGTGATGGTTGCTGAAGGATAGGGTGCCTGTGGCAGTTTCTTTCTTCTTCGTTCCCTTTTTTTTCTTTTTGTCTTTTCTAGGGCCGTACTCACAGCATATGGAGGTTCCCAGGCTAGGGGTCTAATTGGAGCTATAGCCGCTGGCCTCATGGTTGCTAATCGGAGTCTTTAACCACTGCCACGACTGGCACTCCTTTTTTTGGGGGGGATGGGGCTATACCCATGGCATATGGAAGTACCCCGGCCGGGGATCAAATCCAGGCTGCGGCTATGACCTATACCACAGCTGCAGCAATGCCAGATCCTTAACCATTGCATCACAGTGGGAACTCCAGCAAGTTCTTAAAAAAAACCAACAGTGACCTTTGCCACATCAATTGACTCCTCTCTTCATGAACAAGTAGCATGCCATGCTGTTTGATGGCATTTTACCCGCATTAGAACTTCTTTCACAATTGGAGTCAATCCTCTCCAACTCTGCTGCTGCTTTATTTACTAAGTGTTTGTAATACTCGCAATCTTTGGTTGTCATTTCAACGATCTTCACAGCATCTCCATCAAGAGTAGAGTCCGTCTCAAGAACCCACTTTCATTGCTTATTCATAGGAAAGAATTTCTCATCCATGAAAGTCTTATCACAAGATTGCAGCAATTCTGTCACATCTTCAGGCCCTACCTCCAGTTCTAGTTCTCTTGCTGTTTCTACCACATCCACACTTACTTCCTCCACCAAAGTCTTTGAACCCCTTAAAATCATCCATGAGACTGGGCATCACCTTCTTCCAAACACCTGTTAATGCTGATGTTTTTACCTCTTTGCATGAATCACAAATGTGCTTCATGGCATCTAGGCTGGTGACTCCTTTCCAGAAGGTTTTCAATTGACTTTGCCCAGATCCATCAGAGGAGCCATTATCTGTGGCAGCTGTGGCCTTATGAAATATATATTTTTATTTTCAAAATATATTTCTTAAGTAGTAAGACTTGAGAGTCGAGATGACTTCATCCACGAGCGGCAGCATGGATGCTGTGGTAGCAGGCATGAAAACAGCAATCATCCTGTTGTATTTCTCCATCAGAGCTCTTGCATGACCAAGTGCGTTGTCAATGAGCAATAGTATTTGCTTTTGTTTTTTTTTGGCTGCACCCACTGCATATAAAATTTCCCAGGGCCAGGGACTGAACTCTTACTACAGCAGCAATCCAAGCAGCAGCAGTGACAATGGATCCCTAACCTGCTAGGCCACCAGGGAACTCTGAGCAGTAGTGTTTTGTGTGTTTTTGTTTCTTTTTTTCTTATTTATTTTATTTTATTTTGATTTTTAGGGCCACACCCAAGGCATATAGAAATTCCCAGGCTAAGGATCGAATCAGAACTGCAGCTGCTGGCCTCCACCACAGCCACAGCAACACCAGACCTGAGCCGCATCTGTGACCTACACCACAGCTCACGGCAGTGCTGGATCCCCAGACCACTGAGCAAGGCCAGGGATGGAACCCGCATCCTCATGGATACTAGTTGGGTTCGTAACCCACTGAGCCACAACAGGAACCCCCGAGATTCCTTTTGAAAGGAATCTTTTTTCCTGAGAAGTAGGTGTCAGTGGTGGGCTTCATGTCTTCAGTAGACCATGCTTTAAACAGATATGCTATCATCCAGGCTTTTGTTGTTCCCTTTGTAGAGCACAGGCAGAGTAGATGCAGCCTAATTCTTGAGGACCCTAGGATTTTTGGAGTGTAAAGGGACACTGCCTTCAGCTTAAAGTCACCAGCTCATTTAGCACCCAACCAGAGAGTCAGTCTGTCCTTTGAAGCTGTCAGGGCAGGCATTGCCTTCTCCTTTTGAGCTAGGAAAGTCTGAGATGGCATTTCCTTCCAGTCAAAGGCTATTTTGTCTCCACTGGCAATCTGTTGTTCAGTGTAGGCACCTCTATTAATGATCTTAGCTGGATCTTCTGGAGAACTTGCTACCGTTTCTACATCAGCCCTTGCTGCTTCACCTTGCACTTCAATGTTATGGAAGGGTTTGGGTTTAGCAGTGGTGGGGTGTGCCTCCATTTGGAATGGAGGGTGCGGTGCCCATGCAGGTATGATTGAGGGTGGGCTGACGGATGAGCGTCTCTACACGTGGTGACCCATTTCCTTTGAGGTGGGAGATGAGATTGCTGAGCCTAAAGGCAGAGTGTGTTAAGCTCCCAGTGGAGCCTGGAAGCCCCAAGTGTACGTTGGGGTCTCGGAAGCAGGGTTGTGTGATTCCGGCCATCAGTGAGAGGTGTCCAGGAGGCCTTTCACTGACTGGGCTTGGGATTGGGAGGAAAGGCTGGAGCCGAGAGGATAGAAAACTTTCACGAGCGACTGAAATGGCAGTCTTAGTTAGCTGGGAAGGAAGCGACCCCAGGGGGCGATACATTGGGAGAAGATACAGGGGCCAAGGTCTTGGAGACTAGGATGAGATCAGAGAACTGTGGTCCCTAGCCTCCCCCCCACCCCCTCTGCCCCTGAACATCTTCCCAGCACACTGCCTGGAGCCAAGGCTGCCCCACTTCTCTCTCCGTGCTCCCTTAACCCTTCCGGCCCCGCCTTCTAGTTCGCTCCCAGGACCCTGGACAGCGGCGGGTGCTGGACCGAGCCGCCCGGCAGCGCCGCATCAACAGGCAGCTCGAGGCCTTGGAGAATGACAACTTCCAGGATGACCCGCATGCAGGACTCCCCCAGCTCGGCAAGAGGCTGCCTCAGTTTGATGATGATGCGGATACTGGTGAGTCGGGTGGAGGAGAAAAGGGGGACCGGGGGCCAGAGAGGCAAGGCCGCAGGAAGCGGGAAGAGCCTGCCTAGATCGGGGTTGTGGAAGGACGTGAGCCTGGGGCGTGGAGGACCCTGCAGCTCCTCTGGGCCCTTGACTGTGAGCCATCCCCTTTTCCTTCCTGTGCCTCAGTTTCCGTTCGTATGTGTAGAATAAAGACAGCAGATGAGCTCTGCAATCCTTTCCAGCTCTACCGTAAAGCTTGAGATTTTGGGAGTAAGGAGATGAAAGAAAGCCTGGATGGGAGAAGTGGGGGCGGGGAAGGATGATAGAGGCCGGCCTAGAGCCCAGGTGGGCACAGGGGGCGTCAAGAACGACGAGGCAGAGAAGATGGTGCCTGTCCTGCCGTGTGCCACGTCATTCATTACTCTTGCCTTCTAGGAAAGAAAAAGAAAAAAACTCGAGGTGATCATTTTAAACTTCGCTTCCGAAAAAACTTTCAGGCCTTGCTGGAGGAGCAGGTGAGGGGGGCTGGCCGGCAGTGGGGGCGGTGGTGGTGGGGGGACCCCCACAGGAAAAGGACAAGCCTGCGGTGGTCCTTGGTCTCAGTGGGCGCAGGAGTCACAGAGCCGGCCCCTTTATCTCTGCAGAACCTGAGCGTGGCTGAGGGCCCCAACTACCTGACGGCCTGTGCAGGACCCCCATCCCGGCCGCAGCGCCCCTTCTGTGCTGTCTGTGGCTTCCCCTCCCCCTACACCTGTGTCAGCTGCGGCGCCCGCTACTGCACTGTGCGCTGTCTGGGCACCCACCAGGAGACCCGGTAAGCGGGGCCTCCCTCACGTCTGAACCTTTCGCTGCTACCCGTGCTGCCTCCAGGACCCTCTCATCCTGGAATCCTTGTTTCTGCAGGTGTCTGAAGTGGACTGTATGACCCTGGGCGTCCCCGGAGAGGAAGACACTCGGCCTCGCCTGGCCTCAGAGGGCATTCCCAAAGGAGGAGGCCAGCAGCGCTCGTGTCGCACCCTCCAGGGAGGCCAGCCCTCCTCCCGGGTCTGCAGCGGTGCGGCGGGGCAGTGGGCGGGCCCTCCGAGCGCTGCTGTAGTAAAAGATCTCATGCAAGGAGGAGCCAGCCTGTTTGGTCCTGGTGTTTTGGGGGTGAGCCTGATGGGTCCCCTGTCTTTTGTGCTCACTGCTCTTGCGTCTTTTCTTCCTACCTGTCGTGTGCCCTCCCCCGTCTGCCTCTCTGGGTCCTCGACCACAAGAGATTTTGCCGCCTTCTCTTGCTACCCCCACGTCTGCATTTCTTGGCTACTTTTTTTTGTGTGGTCATTTTAGGGGCATATGGAGGTTTCCAGAGTAGGGGTCGAATCAGAGCTGCAGCTGCCGGCCTATGCCAGAGCCACAGCAATGCCAGAGCTGAGCTGCACCTGCAGCCTATGCCACAGCTCACGGCAACGCCATATCCTTGACCCATGGAGCAAGGCCAGGGATCGGACCTGGATCCTCACGGATACTAGTTGGATTCGTAACCCACTGAGCCACAGCGGGAACTCCCTTGGCTGCTTCTTTATGTCACTAGGGCATGGATGATGATTCATTTAGTTCATTTATTTTTGCTTTTTGTTTCTCTGATT
>PVHT021183640.1:1108094-1142632 GCA_004024745.2 Catagonus wagneri | reverse complement strand
CCGCACCCGCAGCATATGGAGGTTCCCAGGCTAGGGGTCTAACAGGAGCTGCAGCTGCCAGCCTTCGCCACAGCCACAGCAACGTGGGACCCGAGCCGCGTCTGCAACCTATACCACAGCTCACGGCAACGCCGGATCCTTAACCCACTTAGCAAGGCCAGGGATCGAACCCGCAACCTCATGGTTCTTAGTCGGATTCGTTAACCACTGAGCCACAAAGGGAACTCCACGTCCTCTGTTTCTTAACCAAATGGGAGAGACTGGGCCCTTGTCCTTGGTGTCAGCTGTCTGAGGGAACAATTGCCCTTAGGAGACCCCTCTTATCAGGGGTTGTGGTGTGTGAAACTATTAGCCGCAGAGGAAAATCCAGAAATTTCTAGGAAGCGTGGGGGAGTTCATGGTAGAGGGACCCCTGTTCTTGCTGGCCCTGGACGCTGTAACGCCTGTGTGCTGCTCGGGCTTCCTGCACTCACACCTCCTCGAGGTAGACGGCAAGCCGTAACCTTTGAGTTGCTGCCTGAAGGCCCAGTCCCCTGTCATAACATCGCAAAGCAGGTGCTTAGGAAATATTTTGCTGCACAAATGACTCTCAATGAGCTATTAGTGACATCCAGCCAAGTCAGTGCCGGGGACCTTTTGTAGGCTCTTCTCCCCACTTTAGGGGATATTCTTGGGGTTGGCGCAGATGTTCCGAGTGTCTTCCTGAGGAGCCGTTTGCCCCCTTTATCTGGAGACTTGTGGTTGGTCGGGTGGTGTTGGTGACAACTCTGTGTTGAATAGTGGTGAGGACAAGTTTAGAGACAGTCCTCAGTGTGTAAAACTTTGTACTAAACTTCCATCAATAGGTGGCACTTTGGGAGTTCCTGTTGTGGCACAGCAGAAATGAATCCAACTAGGAACCATGAGGTTGCGGGTTCGATCCCTGGCCTTGCTCAGTGGGTTAAGGATCTGGCGTTGCCGTGAGCTGTGGTGTAGGTCGCAGACATGGCTCGGATCCCGCATTGCTGTGGCTGTGGTGTAGGCCGGCAGCTGTAGCTCTGATTAGATCCCTAGCCTGGGAAACCTCCCTGTGCTGTGGGTGCAGCCCTAAAAAGACAAAATACCCCCCCCCCAAAAAAAGGTAGCACTTTGTCCCCTTCCCCTGGGATCTGGGAAGGCTTGTGACTGCTTGCACCAGCAGACAATGGTAGAAGAGAGATCGTGTGACATTCAAAGCAAGGTGGTGAGAGCCAGCGCAGCTTCTGCCTTGTCCCCAGGACACTTGCTTTTGGAGGCCTCAGCTACCATGGAAGAAATCCAACCATCCCGAAGCCACCATACTGTGAGGAAGCCCAAGCTTCATCAGGAGGCCACATGCAGGTCCTCCCTTTGATAAGTTCAGCTGAGCCAAGCGTTCAAGCTGTCACAGCGCAGGCCTCTGTCATAGCAATGAAGAGGCTTCCTGATGAGATTCTAGCCCCTGGGCCTGGAGCCGCCCTCAGCCGCGTGTATCTTCCTAGCTGTGTCCTCAGCAAAATGGAGCAGACTCTGGCCATATGTGCTGTGCCCTATGTAAACTCCTGACCACCAGAATCTGTGTCTAATAAAGTGGTTTATGCCATTTAGCCTTGGGAAGGTTGGTTATGAAGCAGTGATAATGGGGCCATCAGGAATCCGGTTTTCTGGCTGCTAACTCTTGGCCTCGGTTAACTGTCTTGCTCGACTCAGGAAGGGAGACTCCCCTGGTTCCTAATAACCTTTTGATCTTCCTCTCCACTGAGAAGTACACTCGAGAAAGAAGACAGAGGAAAAGACTATTTCTGGGCTGAGAAACACATTCTGTGCTTCACTGTCACCCCCTTCGTGGGCATTCCTGTTAGATTTCCACTAAGTCAGCACAGTCTTTTTGGTTTATTTCCAAAATAAGGGACATGAATTTGGAGAGCCAGGGATTCTGGAGCGCAGGCCAGCCGTGTCTTCAGTCTTGGACAAGCCTTGGGCAACTTACTGTTTGTGTGGCTCAGACAGGTCGTTGCCTTTCTGACTCTTGTGAGAGCCACCTCCTAGAAACCGTGAGGAATAAATGAAACCATCCCCTAGCCCAGGGCCTGGTGTCTGCTAAGTACTCAGCTGTTGACATCATGGCCCAAGACCTAAAGCCGTTTGTTGCTGAGCTTTTTCAGAGCCAATTCCTCAGAAACTGGAGGGTTCCTGGAGTCGCCTTAACCCCTTGCCCATTACATGGTAACTGGCTCTTTGCATTTCTGTCCGCACCAAACTGTTCACAGTGCCCGCGCTTTTGTACAGTCCCTTCCCCTTGGACTTTAGACTTGGCCAGGGGACATCCACAATGGGCAGAGAACGAAGGAGGATAAACAGATTTTCAGACTATTGGCCATGGAACCCCTTCAGGGAACAGGGCAAAAGGCATGCGTGTTTCTGGGTGGAGCCCAGCAGGAGCCCAGCTTCAAATGAGTCTCCCAGTGAGCGATCCACTCGTGGGGAGAGCTCGGCTGTCAAGGAATAGTAGGAGATGGGATGGAAGGGTGGGCTGGGGCCAGGCAGCCTGCCGAGGCGTAACTGTCTCTCGTTGTTTTTCTGAGGCTCCCGGGAGCTGCCAGGGCAGGACAATGACCGGCAGGACAATGACCGGCTTCCCATCCCATCTCTGTGACCCGGTCCCCCAACGCGGGGTGAGAAGCTGCCTTAGGGAGATTCTGTGATGAGTCTGGGCGAGTGAGGCTGAGAGCTGCGCCAACACCGGGCGGTGAAGTGAGAGCTAGGTAGGTGTGAATAACCCTGTGGAGAGGGGTCAGTAGGATTTGGCAGCTAGCTGAGGGGAGGTGGCGAAGAGGAAGTGAAGGGAGAAGCCAGAGATGACTGATGATTGTTAACCTGTGCCAGAGACTGGCGTGACAGGGACTGTGGCTCTGAGGGACAGAGAGATATGCTCAGCCTGTGAAAACACTCGGGCTGCATGACTTCTGAAGCTCTGGGGAAAGGGTCCAGATAGAGTGCAGTGGTGGGGGTCTCTGCATCCCAGGAGAAAGCCGACGCAGGTGATGGTATGAGAGAAAGAGGAGGGGCTTGAGGGGTTAGCACCCAAGCCACCTCAGATGACTGGTGGCTGTGCGCAGACAGCAGGGGATGGGTGCCGGGGTACGGTCCAGGTGTCCCCTCCCTCCTCCGCACGCCAGCCTTCTTTCTCACAACAAGCCTGGGCTTGTGAGCTTGGCTCGCCGGGCTTGTGCCAAGCCTGCCCATGACCTGGTGCCGCCTTTGAGCTGGACGCCATTGAGGTGCACGGACACACACACACACACACACAGCCCACTACCAACACGCACGCCTCTGTGAATAGATCTTCAGTGCTTTTTCTGTAAATGAACCTTCCCCAGAAAAATGTTCTTGCACAAAGTCTAGTTGATTTGATATTTGTTTTGTTTTTTTGTTTTTTAGGGCCACAGCTGCTGCATATGAAAGTTCCCAGGCTAGGGATCGAATTGGAACTAAAGCTGCCGACCTCTGCCACAGCCACAGCAACGCGGGATCCGAGCCACATCTGCAATCTACACCACAGCTCACTGCAACGCCAGATCCTTAACCCACTGAGCGAGGCCAGGGATCGAACACCGCATCCTCATGGTTCCTAGTTGGGTTCGTTAACGACTGAGCCACAAAGGGCACTCCCAATCTGACACAGTCTCAAAGGGCTTGGCAAATCGTGATTACCCGCTGTCGGGCTCAGGTAAAGAAGCTCTGCTGTGGACCAGCCGCCCCTCCTACAGCCGCGGGAGAGGTCCGGGGAAAGAGGACGGCCTTTCAGCAGTTGTAGGAGTGCCGCGCTCTAAAAATCACTTGCAGTTCCTCTCCTCTTCCGCTGGAGAGGCAGGACAGGGGACAGCTTGGGGTCAAAGAGCTGAGGTGACCCTGGGTGCCACCCCATGCACCCCTTGCCGTGCCAACTGCCTCACAACACCTTCCACCCACACTGTTCGTAATACAAATTTATTTATGCATGTCATTATACCGACTACAAACACGCGGGGACGCCTCCACCCTGTAATCGCCCAGAGCCCAGACTCAGGAGGTTAAGACCGGTCTAGTCTCAGGGGCCAGAGGGAGTTCTCAGGCGTCGGGTTTTTAACCAGGAAGGATCCAGAGGGCCGGACGATGGAGGCGTGGCCAGGGCGGAGCTCCGCCCGCGGAGGCGGGGCCTGAAGTCAGAGCTGGCCTTGGCTCCAGGGCATGGGGCGGAGCCTGATGCAAGACTGGGCCCAGAGCTTGTTACAGGGAGGCAGGGACCCGCACCTGCAGCCCCGGGATTCCACCGGGAGCAGTGCGAAGGGAAGGGCGTCCACGGGCCAGGCCTCCTATACGTAAGCGTTTTTCCCGTACTTGCCAAAGCTGCTGTCGCCTTCTTCATCTGAGGCTGCGGCGGGCAAGCGGGCAGCAAGAGTGGCGGCCGGCATAGGGGCCTTGTAGGGAACCCGGACGCTGGGGGAGGGGGGAGAACCTGGGTCAGAGGCGGGTGCTGCCCTCGGTCCGCACCCCCACGGTGGGCCCTCCCTTACTTGGCTGCTGAGTCCTCGTCCTGAGCGCAGCAGCAGCTGGAGCAGAGGCAGATGCCGCCCAGGATGGAGAGCAGGCAGGCGCTCCAGCCCAGGTAGAGCGCAGGGCCCAGCTCATACCTGGGGACAAGGGCGAGGTCGAACAGGCAGCACTAGCTCAAAGGTCGGGGGCTAAGACCCCCCAAGGCCCCCGTGGGTGGGACTCCCGCACTCACTTGGTCCCGGGATACAAGGGGTCGAAGAAGTCCCGGGTGATGTTGAAGGCGTACCAGGAGACGGCCACCATCCCGCAGACACCTGGCGGACGGAGAGGGGGACCGCACTAGGCCGGGCAGAGGAAGGGGCGGCCCAGGGAGCAGGACGGGGCGGCAAGTCCAAGAGCAAGTTTCTTTCTATCCCTTTCCTTTTCCTTCCCTAGATCCTGACTCTGTTTCCTAGGTCAACAGCAGGCTGTTCCACCCGGCACCCGGGACCCACCCGCAGCCGGCCGCGCTGCTCCTCAGCCCCTCCCCCCTCCGTATCCAAGACCTGCTCTGTCCTTCCTTCCTCTAGCACATTGGCCTTGACTAGAGTTTCCTTGCTGGGAATCGGCTCCATCCTCAGAAGCCCAAGCAGTCTTCCCTAACCAGACCTGCCTGCCTGACATCCCTTTCCTTGGCCTCCCAGAATCCTTGGAGCTGGGCCAAGCCTTCACTGATGGGCATCGAGGCCCGAGGCTGCTCCCAGGGGCTTGTCTTCCTGTAAGCCACCTGACCTTTCTGAGCCTGTTTCCACATCTGGAGAAAAGGACGAGACCCGCTTGCCTCACAGGCTTGTGAGGTGATGTGTGCAGAAAGTTTGCAAATTGAGATGGTGAGTCAGGGGTACTGTGATTGTGCACAGCATGTGTGTGTGTGTGTGTGTGTGTGTGTGCGTGTGTGCACGTGCACCCATCCCAACTGGTCTTCCCAGCCAGGCTGGAAGCTTGGAGGGTGGACACTCTCACCGCTGGAGCCCCTCCCACACCCAGCTCATGCCTGGCTCCTGGGGGGCAGGCGTGATGGGGGTGGGCTCCAGAAGCACTGCTGATGGACTGACTCTGTAGCCAAGGGATTTGATGAGTATGGCTGAAGGTGGGGTAAGCTGGGAGAGAGGGCAGGTGTTAATGCAAAGGGAAGGCGAGGCAACCCTAGGGTCTGGGCCAAGGGCCACCCCCATCCCCACGGCCATGCAGGATCGCCCCAGCACCTTCCCCCAATTACCGGCCAGTATGTGTAGGGCCCCTGCGGTAGCCGCCAGCTTGGTTTTCCTGGAGAGCTCCAAGCCCCCGATGTTCGTGCAGCGCAGCCCCACCATGCCCAGGAAGAGGCCCAGGAAGCCCAGGAGGAGGGCGGTGATCATGAGCGCCCGGCAGGCCTGGATATACCCTGGGGAGGTGGGCACAGCCATGAGTCCCAGAGCCGGCCCCTTCCCCGCCATCTGTTCCCCCGTCTACCCCGGGGCCAGCCCCTGACAGCGCTTGCTCCAGCCTCAGTCCCTGAAAACCCTCGAGTCCCCTCCTTCCCCTTCAAAGCCCATCCAACCTCAGGGGTCAGGCTGACGGGTCACAACTCCCTTCCTCCCAGGAGCTCACCTCTGTCTCAGCAGGGCTCAGCACTCCCAACTCGCCCCCCTGCACAGGCTCACTGACTTCTACCTCTGTTACAGGGCTTCTCCAGATAACGCTCTGGCCAGATAATGCCTTGTTCAGGGATGGCCTCTGCACTGTAGTCCATTTAGCAGCATCCTTGACCTTGGCCCACTAGACGTCAGTAGCAGTCCCCCAAGTGGGGACAATCAGAATGTCCAGACATTGTCAAAAAATCACCCCTGGCTGAGAACTGCCATGCTCTGCTGTGTACTACAGACACCGCACTGGAGCACCCCCCCCACACACCTGCTAGGCCATACCTAGCGCCATGCAATGCGCAACATCCTAAACTGAGCCCCTTCCTGGAGTGACCGACAGGGGGCAGCAGTGGCCTGCCGGTCACTGATTCAAGGGTCGCTGAGGCTCTGGAATGGGGGGAAACTTGGCCCAGGAGCAATCCCAGCCCGTCTAGCTCATAGGCTTTCCGTGCCTGCTCCTTCTTTCTCAAACCTGGAGGAAACGGCTTCTCCCTTTCTGGTCCCCCTTCCTCCTCCTCTGTCTTTGATAGTTGGCAGGCGCTCAGGACCTTGCACCCCTTTCCTGGATGGGGTGCTACCAGGAGGCTATGGAGTGGCCCATAGCTGGGGAGTAGGGGGAAGGGATGAGTTATCTGGGAGCGTTTTCTCATCCCGGCCTCTCCCCTGGAGTTCCCACTGTCTCTCCCTACCCACACCCTTTCCCATCCATCCATCCATCACCTGTGGCAGACCAGCTCCAAATCCCAAGGGACTCTCTTGAACAAAGGGAGATTACTGAAGGGTCCATAAGAGCATAGGCTGGGCGGCTGGGCGGTGAGTAAGTGACAGGACCCCTCCCCGGACCAGAACCAGCCTGGGACTTATCAGCTGCCTCTGGACTCAGAGTCTGGATTCCAGCCCCTACCAGCTGTGTGGCTCTGGGCGGGTCACCTTGCGGTTTTCCAGCTTCCATAAGAGGAGGTTACTAACACCGCCGATGGCAGGGCTGTAAACAGCATTGAAACGTGCATGCAAAGCACCCAGCAGGACGATGCCCGCCAGGACCTCAACCCCAGCAGCTGTGCTGTCCGCCCTCCCCCAGCACCTCTTGCCTCCCGCCTCTCACTCACAGGAGGTCTCGGGCCGAAGTCCAAGTGGGGCCCCTCCTCACCCCACAGCGTGAGGTGAGGTGGGGATGGCCAGGGCTGCAGAGCAGCTGCTACCGATGTCCTTTCTGGCCACCCAGCATTCTGGGTGTCTGGCCCAGACTTTTATAAAAGGTTTTTTGGAGGGTGAGGGGTCCTGGATGGGATGAGGGCAAGAAGCCCCTGCAGTTGCCTCAGAAGATTCTGGGAATAGTGGGGGCACGAGAGACCCACCCAGACTCCCTAATTGCTCAGAGCATCTTTGACCTTCACGGGGGCGATTTCGTGGTGTGCTGGCCTCAGTTCCTTCCCCTAGCACCCGGCCCCTGTGGTGGGGGGCCTGGAAGAGCACCCCGGCTCCAGGAGCACCCAGTGAGGGTGCCGTGCTGCACCCCATAGGCTTCCCAGTCACCCCCTCTTGGCCTGCCAAGCACAAGCGGCCGATGAAGCAGGCCCCTGGGCGGTGACGTGGGTGCTACGCAAAGGCTGAGCAGGGGGCAGCAAGGTGCTCCAGCCGCCAGTGAGAATCTTTCTGGCCAGAAGAGCTATTAGGCTCCAGCCTGCCAAGACCCTCAAAATGTGCACTGCCCCGGGAACCCCAGACACGTAAGCACACACCCCTGCTTACAGTGGACACTGAGACGTGCAAGAGGACACGCTTTAAAACAGCCCTTTAGAACTCGCAGTGGTGGTGAGACTGATGCCCCAGGGGAACCCTAAAAGGCTACTGAGACTTGTAAGTATCTCAGCCCCCAAGAATCCCAGATGGGGTTTCCTCTTCGCCCCACAAGCTGCAGCACTCCTACCTGAAGCTAAAATATAAACTTTTTTTTTTTTTTTGGTCTTTTTTAGGGCTGCACCTGCAGCACATGGAGGTTCCCAGGCTAGGGGTTGAATCAGAGCTGTAGCTGCTGGCCTCCACCACAGCCACAGCCATGCCAGATCCGAGCCATGTCTGCGACCTACACCACAGCAACACTGGATCCTTAACCCACTGAGCGAGGCCAGGGATCGAACATGCATCCTCATGGATGCTAGTCAGATTCGTTTCTGCTGAGCCACAACGGGAACTCCTAAAATGTAAACTTGATTGAGCACGTAGAGTCGCTAGCATCACGCTAACATTTTGCACATTTTATCTGATATAATCCTCAGGACCACCATGCGAACCAGGGCTATTATAAGGCTGATTTTCAGATGAGTCAAATGAAGCTCATTTTATCACCTGTCCAAGGCACAGAGCTAGTCAGCTGCAGGTGCTAAGGCCGGCACTCCGACCCCACTGCCCGCACTTGCAACCCCAAAGACAGAAGGCCACCTTAGAGCAGGGGGCCACGTGTGACGAGGTGGCCACTGCAGCCCCAGACTGAGGGCCGCCTTCAGCACTCGCGGCTGCAGGGAGCGCGGTCTCCCAGCTGGATCGGACCTCCCTGAGCCGTACGGCGCCCAAGGCCAGAGCCCGGGCAGCACCCACCCACCCTGGGGTCTCTCCAACCTCCCGCCTGCCTCGGCTCCCCACACCTACCGGAGAGGGCCAGCATGGACGGGAACTCCCAGCAGTTGTAGACCCCGAGGGAGTCGGTAGCACAGCTGTACCAGAGGTTCTCGAAGATGGTGTTGGTGGTGATGACGTTTCCGTGCACCGTGGACACCCGCCAGCTGCTGTGCGGCAGCGTCACCCCCAGCAGCACCAACCCTAGGGCTGCCGTGAAGAAGCCGAAGATCTCCACAGCCACCGACATGGTGGGACGCAGGCCCCGCGGGGAGCCCGGGGCCCCGGAGAGGGGAGGGGCTGAGCCCCAGCGGACCTGAAGTGGCTCTGGCTAAGGAGAGCGGTGGAGGCAGGCTGGGGACAGGGGGAGGTGGGCTGCAGCCTCTGCCTCTTCCTGGGCCCGGGTCTTCCGCTGGTTCGTCTCCTTCCCTCTCTCCAGGTCTCTCCGCTTCCCTGCAGGCCGGGCCGGAGCAATGAGCCAAGGGCACACGGCAGCTGTTGACGAGGAGATGGAGGGAATAAACGGGCCGGGCCAAAAGTCCACCCCCTCCCCCAGCCTCTGGGCTGTTCTGGGCTCCCCGCCCCACGGGTCGGGGAGAGGACTTACCGGGGAGTGACTAACGGATGCCATCCGTCTGCCGAGGAGGGGCTCTCCTGGGAGGCACTGGGAGCCCAGGGGAAGCAAGCGCCTGCCTTTGACTCAGCTTTCGTCGGGGCCGAGAATGGAGCAAGAGGGACAGGGAGAGGGAAGGTGGCTGAGACCAAGAGACCAAGACGGAGACTGGCCACAGGCCACTGTGCCTTTCAGTGGGGGAGGATGGAGGGAGCCGAGCCGCCCCCTCTGGATGTTGCTGAGAAGAGTTCTTGAGACTCAAAGACCTGGGGCTGAGACATGGTCTCCAAGGAGGTTCAAGGTTGAATAAGGAAAGGGGTATCTGGGAGAAACCCTCGGCTCTGGAATCCAACCAACCTGGAGTCAAATCAGGTCCCATCATTTACCAAAACGACACGGCCATGCAACTCGAGCCCCTTGAACTTGTTTCTGCTTCCAAGAACTGGAATTATTACTGTTCACTTCATAGAACTGTGACCACAGATCAAAGCTCCCCGCCAGATAAACTGCTCGATACTTGGTGAATGTCCTGGGTTTGGGTGCCCTCAGCCCAGGGTGAGACCACCAGTAGGTTGCTTTCCTCTGAACTTCAACTTCCTGAACTTGAACTCCCCCTTTGTTGGGCTGATCTTTGACTTTGGGCGGTAGGCTTGATCTTGCCGCCAAGGGGCCCCCAGGGGATAATGCACCAGCCCAGGTCATGATCCTGCGCTAATGTAAGCAGATCAGTTATCAAAACTGTCACCAGCTCCATCAATTATGGCAATTAGAAACCTCCAGGTCCCCACCCCAAGCTGAGCACCTGTTCCTGCCCCAAGGCCACAGCTGTGACAGCGCTGGGTCCCTTCTGAGCTGGGGTTTGGTTCTGAGAGGCTCATCCTTCCTACGCCCAGGCAGTCACAGGGGACATCACCGAGCTGAGGTGCAGCCACTCCCCCCCGACCCGTGTCAGGCTCCTCCATGCCCCCCTCCGGTGGCTCCTCCCAGTGCCCCGCAAGCTGGGCTGTGGAACGAGAGGCATGCAGTGAAGCAACGTGAGTCCACGCTGAGCCTGGCACGGGGCAGGGGTGGGTCTGGGGCAGAGCAGGCTGGGTGGGGACTGGGTTTCGACCTTCCATCTACGACTGGGATGTCCTGGGCTCCTATCCTGTCCCAAGACCTCTGCCGACTCCATGCCAAATGCCTGTTTCCTGCCCCCACCCCCAGAGGTCCCCCCCCCCGCCCCCGTAAGGAGCAGGCTGGGGAGGAGGAAGCGGCGGCCACAGGAAGACAAAGGGAGGGAAGGGTGGAGGTTTTGGAGGAAACCGAGTGGGGGCCCCCCTGGTGTGGAAAACTCCATGTGCTGTGCTGTGAGGCAGCTGAGTGGGTCAGAGGAGAAGGGGGGCATAAATCCTTGCCTGTCCCTTCAGCTCTGCCCTTCCCGCCTCGGGTCACTGCTTTTTCTTGAGTCTAAGGCCGTGCAAAGGCCACGTCCCTCTGCGTACCACTGCCCAAGGACGTGGCTGATCGGGAGAGCAGGAAGGAAGGGTGTGGGGTCGGGACACTGGGCAGACAAAGGCGAACCCCTCACCAGCCTAGGGGAGGAGGGCACAGAGCAGGGAAGGCCGGTGCACGACCCCACCCCTGGGTGGCGTCCTGGACACGGACACAGAGGCCCCCAAGCCAAAGCCCAGTTTATTTACACTTATCCCAAAGCACATGATTTGGGGCTAGAGGACAGGTTGGGGGGAGGAGGCTGAAGGCCAGAGGACAGCGCCGGGGTGCAGGAGAAGAGAGGGACGGGGGTCGGTGGGGCTCGCTCCAGTGTCCTCCACGGGCTCCCACGCATCCTCAGGCAGAGGCAGAGATGTGGTCTGGTTCAGGATTTGGACTTGGATACAGCAAGTCCGATGAGTCCAGCCAGTCCGGCCACGCCCAGGGCCATGCCTCCAACAATGGCCATGCCCACTAGTCCATCTGGGGAGAGGAAAAGCGAGACATCAGGAGTCCAAACCCACTCCCTGCGGGGGCCCTGGCCGCCATCTTCTCGCTGCCCGCTGGTCCTCCACGGAAGACGTGTGTCTCTACCTGGAGGTGCGGGGGAGGGGTCCCGAGGGCTGGAGAAAGAAGGGGTTTGAGGGGGAACTGCTTGGAGGTCATCATCTGAAGGGAGACGAGAGGGCCCGGGCCGTGGTGGGGGAATTGGGGGTGCTGGGGCGGGAGGGCGGAGAGGCAGGAGGGTGGGGCTGGGAGGTGCGGGGCAGCGCTGCGGCCTTCACCTTTCTTCATGGCCTTGTCGATGAGCCCTTCCAGTTCCTTGGCCTGGTTGTTCTGTGGCTCTGTCTGCAGCAGCCCGCGCACATACTTTAGGGCCTTTTCATATTCCTACACTCAGGGAAAACAAACACCCCTCAGAATTCTCTCCCTCCTTCCGCCCATCTGAGCAGCAGCAGCCTTCCCTCCGCTGGCCCCGGGGCTCCCCACCGCTCCCTCGCGCCAGCCCCACCCGTGGAGTAGAGTCCACAAACCACCCCAGCTGTGTGGGGGTGATAAGGCTGGGGAGATAACAGCCCGAGGCTTGGGGCTGCACCCCGGTGCTGACGTCACTGCTCCCCACACCCTCGGCACCCTGATCCTCTGTCTCTCAGCTTCCTGCTGTGTCCTGACCTGCACCTCTGTACCCCGCCCCCCGCACCCCTGCTCAGCGTGGAGGAGAGGAGAGGGTGCTTGGTCACCCAGGTGAGAGGGAGGGCGAGAAGGGAGCTGTCTGCCTTACCTTGAGCCGGTAGTTCCCCACAGCCAGGTAGAAGACATAATCCCGCTGCTCCTCTTTGCTCCCTTTGGGCAGCAGCTCTGTAGGGGGTGGGGGAGAGGGTGAAAACCCCTCCTCTTCCTCTCCCAGTGACTGTGTCCCGGAGACCCCCTCCACTCCCTGTGTGATCCTGGGGGAAAGTCAGTGTCCTGAGCCTCCATTTCAGCTCCAGTCTCAGGGCTTCCGAGTCTGAGCCTTGTGACAGCGTGAACCCAGACTGCCCAACGCCCTGGTGATCAACACCCCACTATCAACACTGGAGCTGACTCTGGTTCATTCACAGTGAACTGAAAGGAAAGCAAGGCTCCAGTGAAGCCAGGCTCCTCTCATTTGTGGCACCTGCTGTGTACGTTAACTGCAGTCCTGCTTGCTGCTAGACCCATGTTCAAAATAAGTTTGCACTCCTTTCCCTTTAAAAAATCGGCTAAAAACTCCCCTTCAGCTACCCGTCTGAAAGGCCCCAGCTGACTCTCTTAGTTCAGTGACTTCCCTGAGGACATATGTGTTCAGTTGTACTCTGTACACCTGAATCTCTTGCTAAGTAATTTTTTCTTTCTTTTCTTTTCTTTTTTTTTTGCTTTTTAGGGCCGCACCCACGAAATTCCCCAGGAATTTCCCAGGCTAGGGGTCGAATCAGAGCTACAGCTGCTGGCCTATGCCACAGCCACAGCAACGCCAGATCTGAGCCACGTCTGCGGCTTACACCAGAGCTCACGGCAATGCCAGATCGTTAACCCACTGAGCAAGGCCAGGGATCGAACCCACAACCTCATGGTTCCTAGTTGGATTCATTAACCGCAGTGCCACAACAGGAACTCCTCTTGCTAAGTAGTTTTGTAGGTGTTTACACATCTTCCCAAGTGTCTGTACTCTTTCCTCGACTAGACTGGAATGTTTAGAGACCCTTTCTGATGTAGAGGAAACCTGAGAAATCTCAATTGGCAAAATAGCCAAATGGAGGCTGAAATTATTTGCATTAAGGAGGACTCTTACTTATGGATTTACAATAGGCATCCTCGGCTAGTACACTGTTTACACACCATCACCTGACCAAGAGAAAGGGGGTACAGAGCGATTTAAGGCTCAAGTATGGTAGCCTCTCACCAAATGCTGACCCATCTGAAACCATGAGAAATAGGATTCTGATCAAAAGAGCACCATCTGCTCTTGGGGCTCTGGGTGTTGTCTTCTTTACTTCTCCCACGCCACCCCCCACAAAAGGTTTGCAACAACTGCTAAATAAGCAACATGGTGGGGGCAAAGAGCATGGGACTAGGACATGCAAGAGAGGAGCTTCTAGTCCCAATTCAGCCATTAATCAAGCAGCTGTGTGACCTGAAACAAGTCATTCTCCTTGTGTCTAGACTACCAGATCACCAAAGTCCTGTGGGGGCTGGCATGCCATGACTATGTGGCACAACAACGATGAGGTGGCAAGTAGCCAAAAGCATATACTATGAGAAGTCAGGCTAAGTATAGCTCTTTTTTGCTGTGAGTTTACTGGAAAATAACTGTGAGGTGACTGCACTTTGAAGTCCCATGTTGTAAAAGGATCCCAGTCCTCGAGATGGAGGGAGGGAAAGAGGCCAGTGGTGGGAGAGGACGACGGCAGGTGGGCAGGGGAGGGTCGGGGAGCCAGCTGAGCACCTCACCCTCCAGCAGAGCAAGGCCTTTACGGATGTCATCGTTGTACTTGCTGCGCACCAGGCACCAGGCATACTCAAACTGCGTGCTCTTAGACACCGAGCCTGCGGCCTTCTCGGACTGAAATTTCCTTTCGAACTTCTGCCACAGGAGAGGAGAGGAGAGGAGAGGACTCATTTAGAAAGGAAGGGGGCAAGCCGCTCTCTAGCAGGACCTGGGTGTCCCTTTCCCCATGACCCTCCCTCTTTCCCTCTGGCACATTCTCCTTGTCGGTCTTGGGGTCTAGTACCCCCGGTTCTGCCATCTCCATCCCTCGGCCCAGGCCTTCTGCTTCTTAGCAGTGGGCGGTCTGTCTCCTTGGATGGTCCCCCCCCTCTGCTACCCTCCCCCTAGTGGTACCGAGTGGAGATGACACCTGGTGGCAGTTCCAGGCACCGCTCCCGGAGCAGCTGACCCTGAGAGGCTGAACAGTAAACACGCTGTCAGAACTGCTCAACAACAGCCCACGCACGGCCTAGTCGGAGACTGCTTCTCCCATCCCCACCCTGCAGGGTTTGTACCCCTTCTTATCTGCAAAACAGGAAAAAAAATAGTGCCTACCTCCTACTAGAGCTACAAAGATTGAGATGTCCCCTGCCAGGCACTTAGCACCGTGCTGGACTTAGTGAGTAATTTATGAAACTTTATGGTGGTCTCCCTGTTCCCCTACCACGAGAGCACTCAAAAAAACAGGTGACCGCACCCTGACCTAGCTCCTGCATGCACCCAGCACCCGTCAGGCTCCAGGCCCCAAATCTGAGGTATGGTAACACAGGAAACTACATCTCCCATTAGTTTCTGGGGGCAAACTGGAATCTCGAGGCAGGAGCCGGACGCTGCAAGGGCTGCCGGGAGCCGTAGTTCGGGTTCCCTGGGCAAAGCTGATGCTGGGAGGAGGGTTTGGCCCCTACCCGACTCTCCTGAGGGCCCGCCCTTCCGAATCTTCCTTTTCCCTCCCTCGGAGCCGGGCCTCACCAGCAGATCCTCCACAGACACCAACTCGTTCAGCACGGCCTCCATGGCCGCCGGCCCCGCAATCCTCACAACTCAGACGCTACTGTGCCACAGTCTCCATGGCCCACTGACAGGGGCGGAGAGCCATTTCCGGTGTCCGCCGGAAGCTGGGCCCCCTCTCCTACGCAGAGCCAATCGCTTTACGTGGCCGACTCCGAGCCCGCCCTTCAGCCGGCTGGTGGGTGGGGTTACTGATGCGCATGCTCCAACGCGTCTCTTTCCGCCGGAGCGCGGGAGCCGGCTGTGTCCTCAGGTCCGTTGTCGAGTTACTCTGCGTGTGTCTCGTCTACTGATGCTGCTTCAGTAAAGTCTGAGACCACGTCTCGGTAATTGGCCCCTAGACTGATAACAGCGGAAAGAGAAGGTGGGGAACTGGGCATGGATCACATAATTTTAAGGACCAGTCTAATCTTCCATCCTCCGCCCCCCAGCCCTCCCCTCAGGTATCTAGGACCCTTGAGGATACGTGACTTTTCAGTGCCTGCAATAAAATTATAACTAGTGCCAGAGTTGCCAGGGCCCCTGCTGACTTTTACAATGCAAGAGGAAAGAAAATTGGATCTGTTAAGCATACACCCAGAAACTGGGGCGGGGGTTGGGGGGGAATACTATTAATGAGAATTTAAAGAAAAGCTGTTGTCGTTGCTTGCACAGAGGGTCCAATCTTTTAAATATTATTTGATAGAGCATCCTCTGGATGTACCCAAGGAGGAAAGGCCTGCCAGGTGCAGTTATGGGCAATAAGGAGCTTGACAGTGGGAAGCAACAAAGCACGAAAAGGGGAAATGCTGCTGGTCGCTCCGGCATCTGTATTCTGTGCAGTGAGGGGACTGGGTAGGTAGTGATTTTCAAATTCTTTTTACCCTGACCCACAGTGCTCTAGTACACATGTGAATATAAGTTCCACGTGGGCAGAGACTCTTGTTTATCTGTGCATCTCCAGCTGTTAGCACAAGGTAACATAAATATTTGTTGAATAAACAGGAAATAAAGCCAACAGTACTAACTAAGGCAGTGCAAATGCAGGGGATTATCATCCAAACACCTTTGATGTTTACAAAGCCCCTTGAATCCCTCCCCCATAATAGCCTTATGAGTTATGTAGGCAGGTTATTCTTATCTGTTTGGCTTGGACAGTTGAAATGATTTTGACGTGAGCTCGGTAAACTTTGAGAGAAACCTCAGTTTAGGGACCTGGCTCCATAATAGACAGCAAAATTTGCGTTCATTGAAAGACGTATTGAACACCTAATTTTAGCTGGGCCTTGCGGTAAGCAGAGGGAATATAAAGACGTACAAAATAGCAAGCAGATGGGTAAAAACAGGAAACAGCAAGTGCTGGCAAGGCAGAGGATATAAGAAAGCCAAAAGGGCATCATTTGTATCAGGATGTTTCTCCCCTTGGGTGGCCTCCTGCACCTTATTCATTTCTGTATCTGCCGTAGCTCTTGGCACAGGCCTGAAACATGGTAAGAGCTCCATTGGGGTTTGTCGAATGTATATTCATGGGGCAGGGGGAAGAATGCCTTTCTCACATGGCTTGATTCCGTGCCAGTGAAGAGATGCTAAGTCTGAGTTTGTGTTTCTTGGGTCTAATAATATCACCATCTGCCTTGGATCATAGCATTAATAAGCAGTGCCTGTTGATTTTTTTTTTTGTGTTTTTGCCTTATCTAGGGCCACACCGGCAGCATATGGAAGTTCCCAGGCCAGGGGTCCAACAGGAGCTGTAGCCGCCGGCCTACACCACAGCCACAGCAACGCGGGATCCGAGCCGCATCTGCAACCTACGCCACAGCTCACGGCAACGCCAGATCCTTAACCCACTGAGCAAGGCCAGGGATCGAACCCGCAACCTCATGGTTCCTAGTCGGATTCGTTAACCACTGAGCCACAACAGGAACTCCAGTGCCTGTTGATTTTACATTCAAATTATGTTTCTCCATCTTCTTCAACCAGCATCCAAATGCAAACCATTGTTATCTCTGTCATGAGAGACACCGACAGCCAGCTCACTGGTCCCCTGCTTCCATTCTTGCTCTGTTCCTTATCCGTTTAACACCCTGTAGTCAGGGGGACCTTCTTTATAAAGACACAATCCTCAACTTATCTGAAACTCTATATAATGGCTCGTCATTGCCCTTAGAACAAAATGGCCAAAATCTGGTAACAGAACCTACAAAGTCCTCTCTAGTCTGGTCCATGTCCAGCTCTTCACCTCATCTCTTCACCACTACCTCTTGCTGTACCCCAGCCCCACAGGTCTTCTTTCAGACAGGAACCCCTTCTTTTAGACAAACCCTCTGCACATGCAGTCTTCTATATCTGAAATGTCTATCCCCTCCCTCTTTGCTTATATGGCTCATTCATTCATTCATGATTTAATTCAGTCAACAGATAACTTTTGAGCACCTGCTATGTGCCAGACACGGTTTAAGTGCTAGGGATCAGCACAAAATAAGGTTCCTATTCTCACGGAGGTTGCATTTTAGCGGGGAAACAGAAAAAAATACCATCGAACAAGTAAATAATCAAAAGACACAATAATGGCAGGAGCTGAAAGTGCTATGAAAATAAATAAAGCAGAGAAGGGATACTATTGGAGGAGAGCTCGGAGAAGTCCACTCTGGAAAGGTGATACCCCAGCAGAGAACTGAAGGGAGTGAACGAGCCATGCAGGCAAATGGTGGAAGAGCATTCCAGGCAGACGAAACAGCAAAAGCCTTAAGGAAGGACCATACGAGGGTTGTTCAGAAAATGAGGGCAGAGTGGTAGCCAGGGGCAGAATGCAGGGCCTTATAGACTCAGGTAAGGAATCCGGATTTAATGTTACCAGTGATGGGAAAGCATTGGGGGGTTCCGGGGCAACACAGTGAAACGGTCCATCACACAGGAATCCCTCTGTGGCTGCTGCGGTGGCCAGGGCAAGAGACAGTGGTGACCTGGTCTACAGTGGCTGTGGTGGAGGTGAAGGGATTCAGAAGGTACAGTCAGCAGGACCCGCTGATGGATTGGATGAGGAGGATAGGATCAGTGTGTGCCCAGCCTGAGCTAGTGAACTCCTGCTTGCTCTCCATTCTCAGCTCTAAGGCTCTTCCTTGAGGGTTTTCTCTGGCATCCAGATGCCGTGAGGTCTCCTGGAGACAGGCAAAGTGTTAGCCATCCTCATTTTCAGAATATAAAACTGACCTGCATACTCCTTTCGTCACGAGCATGGTGTGTTTGTGAGCCACACAAGCATGGGTTTAGGTATGGTGATAACATCTGCCAAGAGCAAGAGACTCTAATCTGCTCTTGTCTGTCTGTTTTTTTTTTTTTTACCCTCCCATATAAAGGAATGCTCAACATGACCTGTGGCCCAAAATCATCACACCAGGAGGGTATTACCTCCATTTCACCCATGAGGAAACTGAGGCTCAAGAAGCTGAAGTCATCTACCCAAGTCCACAGGGCTAGACGTGGAGGAGCTGGGATTCAAACCCGAGTCCCACTTCAGCTTCAGAAACGAGGAGTGAGTTAAAGAATAAATAGAAAGAATGGATACGACAAGTTTGTAAGTACCCTCTAGTTTTTCATCTTTAAAAAATGTAGGTATACATTTGTGATTCTGTTGTTTTTTTGTAGAGTAGAGGACGTCCCTTAAGCAGCAGAGGAACTAGGAACAATTCAGATTAATTCAAAACGAAAGCAGGCAAAGCAGTCCTAATGAACCATTTTTCAGTAAAATGCAGTAATAAAATTAAAAACAAAACCCACAAGACCACCACCAGTGCTGCTGCAATTGCTGTGAAACTGGTTCCTGCCTCTTGGCAAGCGGCCTTATTTTTGGTTCACACTATATGTTAATTTGTAATTGTATATTTGCATGATAAATACCACAGTCCTGTACTAGACTGGAAGCTACATGAGGGCAGGGTCTCTGTTTTGCTCATGTTATGTCCCTAGAGCTCAGTGCCTAGCACCAGCAGAAACTCGGTTTGTAATTGTTGCATAAACTGATATTGGTGTTATCATATTTAACTGGAAACCAGTGAAACAATATATGGTGAGAGCTATAAGATAAAATAATGTTTGACTAGTAATCTACACCTGTGGCGGAAAAATACTCAACAAAAGCCAAGAAAGAAAGAAAGTTGCGGGGAGGAAGGAAGGAAGGAAGGGGAGAAGATATTCATTCCTGAATATCTGCAAAGCTAAGAAAGCGCCATGGAATGGTTTTATTAAATGGTGTTACAGCAATATGATGAAATAATAAACAACCTTAAAGTCATAGTAATATGGATTCTATGCATGTGGCTGGTAATGTTCAAAACAAAACCAAAAAGGATGTGCTTCTCAAATTCAGCTGTGTGAGTGGGCAGAAAGGAAACTGACATTTTTTCTTTGTGGGACTAAAACAGAACTGGTACTTGGTGGCAGATTCTGGGCTTTGGGCCTCTCCTCTGCGATACCAGTATTTGGAGCCTGTCCTGGACTTCTGCCCTGCAGCATCTTGTCAGCCGTCAGCCCAGAAGTGCTCCGCAAACACCCACTACACAGATTCCACTATTTGTGTTCTTTCTCTACTTCCCCCTTTCATCTACCACCAGGTCAGCTAGGGAGTCCTGTCAACCACAAACTGATTCATTCACCCACCCAACAAACATTTGTTAAGGGTCTTTTGAGTACCAGACACTCTTCTAAGTGCTGGATAAGCAAAATGAACCAGACAGACATAGCCCTTCTCCCGCGGAAGTGATATCTTAGTGGAAGAGAAAAGACAGCAAACGAATAAATACCTAAGGACAGGCCACCGTCACCTCCATTCTGTTGCCATACTCTCAGCTTTCGGATGTTTTCCCGCTTCAGCCCAGCCTGGCTGCCCGCTGCATTTTGAAGTGCAAATCAGGCCTCCTATCTCCTGATTAAAACACCGTCTGAAGCACTCAGGACATTGTTTAAATTTCTTGTCCTGCATAGGAGGCGCTTCGGGATCGCCTCCGCTTACCTCTCCAGCTTCATCTCCAGGCTCCCCCGCGCTCTGCACACGGAGACGTTTTCATCACAAGCCACCTATCTTCCACCCGGAATGTTGTCTAACTGGAGATCTCCTTCCACCAAACACCTGTGTGCCTACATGGCCGGCCAGTGCCAGGCTCAGAGCCGGTACCCTCGGGGACAGCCTTATTTTATCCAGCCCCGGCGCCTCCAGCTCCTGGGGAGGTACAGTGTCTATCGCCCAGCCCTACAGTCTTTCATGCAGACAGGGACCGTGCGTCGTTAATGTTTCTGCCAGAGGGCGGGCATCCAAGGATCGTTTGTGGGATGAATGAAAGAGTAACGGCGGGCGTTCTAGAAGAGACGCTAAAACCTCGGAAACGTCTGCACGTCGGGTGGCGGTTGGGTCGGCACCCGAGGAAGGGAGAAGTGGGTGTCTCCTTAGGGGCCACTCTAGGAGAAGGGCTCGGTGATCCGGAGGACCCCGGGGAGACTAGAGGGGCAAGAGCGCGGCGTTCGCCTTTGCGTCTGCGCAGTAGTCTCTGTCCGCAGGGAGGCGGAGTCGAAAAGAGCCGGGGGCGGGATGCGGGGGACTCCGCGGGCCAATTAACCGGCGTAGCTCCGCCAGAGGGGCGGGGCGAGGCACGACCAAGAGGTGGAGGGGGCGGTGCCAAGGCCTGGGAGCTCCGAACCTCACCCTCCCAGACCAGTGGCCCCGGGTGACCGAGGTCCTCCTTGCTAACCCTTGCCCCAGAGACGCTCTCTGTAAATTAAAATTTACCTGTTGCCTCCTTTAGAGGCCGTCTCGGCTCAAAAGTATGTGATGAGTATACACAACGTGCACAGGAATCACCTGGGATCTTGTTAAAAGCGCGGGGTCTGATTGGGAAGGGCTAGGGTGATGCCCGAGATGCTGCGTCTCTCCCAGAGGCTGCAGATGCTGTGCGTTAACAAACTTTGAGGAGCAAATGTGTGAAACAGTGGTTCTTAAGGTGCGGCCCTGAACTAGCAGCGTGGGCATCACTTGTTTGGAAAAGCAAATTATTGAACCGCACTCCACATCTGATGAATTACGAAATGCACTTGGCTTTTTTACAGACCCTGTAGGTGACACCGATGCATACTGAAGTTTGAGAACCACTGGAAAGTGGAAAACTCAAATTAAGCCTCGTTTACCACTTTAGTCCTAGGATTTGGGAAAGGGAAGAAGACTAAAATAGAAAGAGGCAAGAGAATTTTCTGAATCAGTGAGTTTTATTCAGCAATGAATTCAAGCTGCCAGAAGAACTAGAATATCTTTCACCTCTTATGCTGCCTTCATCCAACCATGAGCTACCAGTTTACAGACTCTAGGAATTTTTCAGGACTCATTGATCTTCCAGGATGTGACTGGAGTTGCTGGGACCAGGGTCAGAGGGTTTCTTTCCAGACTGTCATCCTAGAGAATTACAGGAACATGGTTTTACTGGGTAAGGATTCTGCCATGTAGAGAAGAGGTCTTTTGAGTTTCTGCTGTAATTAACTTTTTTTTTTTTTAGGGCTGAACCTGCAGCATACGGAAGTTCCCAGGCCCAGAGTTGAATCGGAGCTGCAGCTGCTAGCCTACACCACAGCCACAGCAACTCTAGATCCAAGCCACATCTCCGACCTGCACTGCAGCTCATGGCAATGCCAGATCTCTTAACCCACTGAGCGAGGCCAGGGATCGAACTCACATCCTCATGGATACTAGTTAGGCTTCTAACCCACTGAACCACAGTGGGGACTCCCTCTCTCAGATTCTTTTCCCACATAATTATTAGAGAATACTGCGCTATATAGCAGGTCCCAGCTGGCCAGTCATTCCGTATACCGCAGTGAGCATATGCCAGTCTCAATCTCCCAGTCCACCCCTCCCATCTTCCCACCTGTCCGCTTTGGTAACCATAAGTTTTTCAAAGTCTGAGTCTGTTTCTCTGCAGAAATATTCTTTACAAAGTTTTGGTGCATGCCCATGCAGTCCTCCCTGGGGTTCTGTCCCAGAGCTTTCTGGATCTGATGCCCTGGTAAGCCTTGTGCATTCCCACCTCTCTGATCGATCCTGCCGTTCACTCTGAGTGTGGAATGCAGAGTGAGTTTTTCAGATACTGGAGCTTTGCTCCCAAAGGCACTAAGACAAAGGTCTCTTCATGCCTCCTGTAATCGCCAGGCGTCTGCTGGCCTCTCTCCATTCTGATAACCCTGCTTGGTGCAGGGATTGGGTGGGGGTTTCCTCACTTGATGTGGCTGGAGGGGCTGGGGGGAGGAGCACAGAGCTGGACTTTGGTGCCCTCTGTGAAGCGCGTGGGGTGGTAGTTCTTGTGCTTGGTCAGGGGCTGGACTTGGAGAACTGTGAACCCCACTTTCCTCCTCTGCTCTGGTCACCCCACTTCCCCTCAGCTCTCTGCATCTAAAGCGGCCACCTCAGCTGGACCTGGCCCTGCCAGCCCTGCAGGGAGCCCTGGGTGCAGGGAGGGGTCTTTACTCTGACCACCCACCCTGCAGCCTCCCAGGGCTGATGGGGCAGGAGCCTGGTCCCAGTTGGTTCATCTGAAATGTTAATAAAGATGTTTAGCCCTAAGGCCGGGCCAACCTTTGTGAAGGTGTATACTACAGTCCAATAACAGGCATCACTTACTGAGCGCTCACCCTGTGCTGGCCTGGAGGTAAATTCTCCCTTCATCTTTTCAGCCATCTGTCCATGGCGGCTATTATTACACCCACTGTCCAGATAAGGACACAAACTCAGATGAGAATACTGAGGCCCAAAGAGATGAAGTAGGAGTTCCCGTTGTGGCCCAGAGGGTTAAGAATCCAACTAGTATCCAGGAGGATGAGGGTTCAATCTCTGGCCTCGCTCAGTGGATTAAGCATCTGATGTTGCCCTGAGCTGTGGTGTAGGTCAAAGACGTGGCTCGGATCTGGCATTGCTGTGGCCTAGGCCAGCAGCGGCAGCTCCAATTTCACCCCTAGCCTGGGAACTTCCATATGCTGAGGGTGCGGCCCTAAAAAGACCAAAACAAAACAAAACATACAAAGAGGTGAAATAACTTTGCCAAGTTTATATAAGCTAGCAAGGAACAGAGCCAGGAATTCCATACAGGAAACCTTTATTCAGGACCCAGCACTTGCCTGGTACCATGTCAAGTGCAAGAACTACTATGATAGGAAGTTCCCTTTGTGGCTCAGCGGTTAACGAACTTGAAGTTGTGGGTTCGATCCCTGGCCTTGCTCAGTGGGTTAAGGATCCAGCGCTGCTGTGGCTGTGTTGTAGGCTGGCAGCCGTAGCTCCGATTCAACCCCCTGGAAACTTCCATATGCTGTGGGTGCGGACCTATAAAGCAAAGCAAAAAAAAAAAAAAAAAAAAAAAAAAAGGGAAGAAGAAGAACTGCAACGATAAAGAAAAATCTGGACCCTCTTAACACAAAGTCATTGTCTGGTGAGGGAGGGCATGAAGCAGTTATTACAGCGTGATGGGCAGAGTGTGTTCGTTCAGTTACGCCGATGACAGGAGGGCTCTTGGATGCAGAACGGCTAAGTTCAAGACAAGTGTTGAAGAGGCGGTGGCAGAACTGCATTTTGAAAGCTGATTAGTAAGTAGCTGTCCAGGCATAGAAAGGGATCAAGCACAGTTCAGGGCAAAGGCCAAGGCTATGACTTTGGAGTCCTGCTCCTGGGGTGGATTCGAGTCTAGTACTTAATGACCTTGAGCGAGTGTCTCAGAATCTCTCGGTCTCAGTTTTATCATCTTTAAAATGGAACTAATAATAACCACTTCATACTGTTACTTTGGGGATCAAATAAAATGATGCACCCTGCCTGGAAAAAAAAGCAGGTGCTCAGTGAATCATAAAAAATTCCCCTAGAGGTCTTGTCAGATTAGAGGGGACTGGCAGAGGATGAGGGCTGAGGAAAGAGGCAGCAGGGTCCAGATGATACAGGGTCTGGGTGCTAAGTTCAAGGAGCGGGACCTTCATCCTCAAGGCCGTGGGGCGCCATGGGAAGTTTTAAGCAGGAGATCGGCATGAGCAGAATTAGGACTTATCACCACCACTCTGCCAGCGTGAGGGCGGTGGTATTGAGGGGAAGACGGCAGATGCATTGATCCTGGCGAGGAGTGGTTTAGGCAGGGTCTTGATTAAGCAGGGGGAGGGAGGACGGTGAGATCGCCAGGTCTGCTCAGTAGAGCAGATGCCGGGAGCGGGGGAGGAGGGTGTGCAGAGGGAGGAAGAGTAGACGCCCACACACTGGGGGGGACGGGCTGGAAAATCAGGAGGATGCTGTGCGGGCTCAGAGGATCTGAGCGGCCTCGGCGCTGGGGTGGGGGAGAAAGCAGCTGCTCCCTTGGACGGGAGAGTGAGATGGAGGCGAACTTAGGGAAACGCTTGGAAACCCATTTAAGTGAAGGCTGAAGAGTAGCCCAGGAGGTGGGAGGAGACCCGGGAAAATGTGTGCCTGGGCCAAGGAGGAGAATTTTGAGAAGGGAAGGGTCAGTGTTTTCGTCCGCTGCCAGAAAGTCAAGGAAGAAAAGGGTTGTTGGGTTTTGGCAAAATGGGAAGTGCTGTGGCCTTGCAGTGAGAGGGGACGGAGGAGGTCCTTTGGAGAAAGGACATAGGTGGCAGGTAGAGGAGGACACATGGTTAGAACTTTACGTATTTATTATGGTTAGTTGATTATTGCCATTAATAATTACTTGAGAGAGACCCGTGCATGGTTAAATACCAGGGGGGAAAGTGCCAGCAGAGGAGAGACTGACCCTTCCTGGGGAGGGCAGGGCAGAGAGAATGAATGAGTTCAGCAGCACTTCCGCTCTCTACTTGCTCTTTGTCTCCCTGGGGGACTCCGTCTGGCTCCTGACTGGCCCTCTGTAGGCGGAGCAGTGGTGCCAGGCCATCAGGGCTGCACTGCTTTGAATGACTTGACAGTCCTTGGCTTTGCAGGCTCTGTGGAGGTGAGTGGCTTTCCTGCCAAACAGCAGATCAGGCTTTGGACTTCTTGGACTTCTTGGACTTCGATTTAGAATTCCATGGAGCTTGCATTATATTTGCCAATATCTCAGGATGGGACATCAAGCTCAGGAGCCTGGGTGGCTCACAGCCTCACCCACACTTACAGCACATGTTAGTCTGAGGCTTCGGTGGAGTGACGGTGTCGCAGGGATGCTGGACGTGGTTTCTTTCCCCAAACCCTGGCTATCTGCTGGCTGTCAGTCATCAGCTCCCTGGTGCTTATGTTTTTACCGGTGGCTTTTGTGGCTGTGATTCTCACGCTTGTGCTTTGGAAATGACCTGGTTTGGTACAGCTCAGACGATGACCCCTGGAGGTTCTGTTGGTGACTGGCCAGGGTGACAAAGGCTGGAAAACTATCCATACAGATGTCTTCCCCTTCCTCCGTACTGTGGCCTGCTTTGTGCTGTGCTTGGCGTGGGTGCCCGGGGACGTGGGACATCGATTTCTTGGTCCTCGGCACTGGTGAGGTGATGGGAATCAATCAGGGATTTCCGTCCAGGCTAGAACTCAGTAGGCAGTTTGTTCAGAAAAGGTTTGCAAATCTTCCCTTCTGTCCGAGGTGACGGGCAGACCTAAGCGATAGACGGAAGACCTAACGGGCTCAAGCGATGATGAGTACGGTTTGATTGTAGGTTTTCTGATCCACAGAACTGGGGGCCGCTGTTTTGCTGGAGGCCCTGGGTCTGGGAGACGGTGGGCTGCTTCCTCTGAAACTGCTGGAAGGGGGATAGGTGAAACCTAACACAGGCTTTCCGCTGCTACCCCGCGGGGCATTATTGCCATGGCGCCGCGGGGCATGTTGTTAAGCTCAGTCACCAGGCCAGTAATTTGGCACGGTAGTGCTGCACGTCCCGACCCGCCGCTTCTCTGGTTGCGTGTTCAGCCACTTCTGCTGGCAGATCGGAGGTGAGCCCTGGTGCAGGGCACCATCTTCTCACCAGTCTCTTCTCTGGCAAGGACTTTGGTTTCCCCCGTGGGCACGCCTGATCTTCGGAAAGTCACCGAACTTGGGATCCAGCTCGCGTGAGGCTTCCTGCCTGGACCCTCACGTGCCTGCTCGCTCTTCCTGCATCCACCAGTTCACAGCCGTGAGGTGTTTTATTCTCGATAGTGGCGATTTGTGTCTTCCTCTTCTTTTATCAGTCTTACTAGAGGTTTATTGGTTTTTCAAAGAACCTGCTTTTTGGTTTAAACGCCTTTCTATTGTTTTCATGTTTTTCATTTCACTGATTTTGGCTCTTTATTATTTCCTTCCTTCTGTTCATTTCAGCCTTATTTTACTTTTCTTTTTCTAGTTTCTTGTGGCAGTAGCTTACATTATTGAGATCTTTCGGTAAGCATACCGATTTCCCTCTAGACTGCTGTAGCTGTGTCCCAACACCTAGAGGTAATAAATTGTTTCCTTCTAGAAATAGCATAGCTATTTGTGACTTTTTTTTCGGATTCTTGGTATTACAAGTGATTTTCTGCTGTGTCCTGGACATTTGGGATATTGTGAGACTCTGAATCGTATTTAAATCATCTGTTTCAGCAGGTTCTGCTGGGATTGTACTGCTGGGGCAGTGTGGATGCTGCCTGGGTTTCACAGGGCAGTGATGAAAGTGCAGGCTCCCCACTTTGGTCCCTGATGACACCGCGGGGCGGGGAGGAGCACCCCATTACTCCGTGACTAGCAGGTGAGAGTGGGGGGCTAGACTCACACTCCATCTCTACTGATTTTGAGGGGAGGTGTGGTTTTTTTCTGTAGTGTTTGTCTGGAGTAGGGCAGACAGTGTCAAAAACCTTGTTCTGGGAGTTCCCGAGGTGGCACAGTGTGAAGAATCCCACTGCAGCAGCCTGGGTTGCCGTCGGGGTATGGGCTCAGTCCCCAGCCCAGCACAGCTGGTTAAAAGGATCTGGTGTTGCTGCAGCTGTGGCTTAGGTGGCAGCTGGAGCTTGGATTCAATCCCGGGCGTGGGAACGTCCATATGCTGCGGGCGTGGCCATAAAAGAAACAAACAGACAAAAACTTGGTCCTGATAGGCTGCTTCTTTTCTGGTCCTTTGGCCAGAGAGAGTGGGCTTCGATTGGGGCTTTTTTTTTTTTTTCCCCTTGACATATTGTCTTGAAAATCAGTAGCGCATTGCTGTGTCATTCCTTTAATCTCAGATCCCTAGATAGTCACCTCTCTTCTTTCCACCTTTCAAAACTGTCTGTATAACATTATGCGTTAGGTCCAGGGTTTTAGCTGTACTTCATGGAACAGAGGAAAGCGTGTCTATGTCATCTTGTCTGTAATCATCACTGACCTCTTCTAATACTTTTATATTTTTAGCTTATTTTAATTATTTATTTTTTTGTCTTTTTAGGGCCGCACCCGTGGCATATGCAAGCTCCCAGGCTAGGGGTCGAATTGGAGCTGCAGCTGCCAACCTATACCACAGCCACAGCCACGCCAGTTCCAAGCCACGTCTGCAACCTACAGCACAACTCAAGACAATTCTGGATCCTTAACCCACTGAGCGAGGGCAGGGGTTGAACCGGTATCCGTAGGGGTGCCAGTCAGGTTCCTTACCGCTGAGTCATGACAGGAACTCCCTTAGCTTATTTTTAAATAAAATTTTTTAAGAGTTCCCATTGTGCCTCAGCAAGTTAGAGACCTGATGTAGTCTCCACGAGGGTGTAGGTTCAGTCCCTGGCCTTGCTCAGTGGGTTAGGCGTTGCCGTGAGCTGCGGTGTGGGTTGCAGATGTGGCTGGGATCCAGCGTTGCCGTGGCTGTGGCATAGGCCTGCAGTTCTAGCCTGGGAACTTCCCTATGCTGCAGGTACAGCTGTAAAATGAAGACTAAATAAGATGTTTACTGTAGAACAGTTTTGGGTTTTTAGGAACGTTTCAAAGGCAGAGTATTCCCATATACCCCCATCCAGTTTCCGCTGTTACTAACGTTTTATTAATGACCAATGTTAGTATGCTATTAAAGCTTCTGCTTTATCTCGACTTCCTTAGTTTTTACTCAGTGTCCCTTTCTGTTGTTGGAGGTCTTCCAGCATCTACGTCATCATATTTTGTTGTCCTGTTTCCCGGGCTCTCCTTGGGTAGGTCAGTTTCTTAGACTTGCCTGGTTTTCAATGACCTTCATGGTTTGAGGAATCTGGTATTTTGTAGAATGTCCCTCAACTGGGATTTGTCTGATGTTGTTCTCATGATTAGACTGGGTTCGGGGGATAAAGACCGCAGAGGAAGTGCCATTGTCATCACATCGTATCAAGGGTACCTGCCGTCCACCTGTCTCTTCACTGTTGGTGTTGCCCATCCACTGGCTGAGGCAGTGCCTTGTCAGGCTCCCCGCCGTGACATTCCTGTCCGCCCCCCACATTGTACTTTGGAAGGAAGTCACTATGTACAGCCAGTATCATATCTTTTTTTACCCTTCCATTAGATCTTACATGCTCTGACTTATTGGAGGCATTTTTACTGGGCCCACATTTTTCTAAACATTTCACTTTTAATATTCATTACACTAATATCAAGCCTTTATACAGCAGAGAGGAATGGAAAGGCATGATTTGAGAGACTAGTTCTCATAATACTTCCATGCACTCCTGTCCTAATGAGGGCTTTAAATACCATAATAGCCATTTTTAGGAAAAACCGAAGAGCACATGCATCTCTAAGACCAATGGAATTATTCTGGGTGCTGCTGTTTGTTTCAAGGAAATTAATCAGAGGAAATAGAATCCTTTCAGTTTTCTTTGGCAAGCTTATTTTAAGAAGAGACTTGGATCCTACACATAATTACCCCATGACGCTCTGAAATTCCAAAAAGGGAAGCACAATTGCTAACGTTCCATCTGTCCTTTTGTCATAGACAGGGCTATTTTCAGACTAGATAGAATGGCCTGTGCTTTGTGAGGACGTCACCGTACATTGAGGCCTGTGGGATAATCATCCTGAGTACACACGTGGCCACGAAACAGGACTTGAAACATAATGTTACCCTCTTATAGTCCTCCAGACCATCCAAAGTTTTCTGTTTTTGCTTTTATGACCTATTTATGAGAACTATGACTTCTTCTTCTTTTTTTTTTTTTCATTTTATGGCTGCACCCATGGCATATGGAAGTTCCTGGGCCAGGGATCTAATCTGAGCCACAGCCGCGACCTAGGCCACAGCTGCAGCAAGGGCTGGATTCTTTAACCCATTATGCCAGGCTTGGGATCAAACCCACACCTCCAAAGTGACTCAAGCTGCTGCAGTTGGATTCTTAACCCACTGCGCCACAGTGGGAACTCCAAAACCATAATTTGTTTGATGCTGAGTTAATTAAGAGAAAATATTAAGGGAAAATATGACTTTTTTACAAAATGGTTCCAGGACTACATTGCTGAGAAAAAGGATAAAGTGTTTAAAATAAGAATACTGTTAAAATGCTGCTTGTGTTAAGGAACCTTTGTGCAATAATCATTGATGTCATAGTAAACAGAACATTCTGTGAAGGCATCACATTATTCTCCGTTCATCCTCTTCCATTTGACCAAATGTCTTGGGCCGTACACCCTGACCACACTGAATCTAACGCCTATTTTTTTTTTTTTTTTTTTTGTCTTTTTAGGGCTGCACCTGCAGAATATGGAGGTTCCCAGGCTATGGGTTGAATTGGAGCTGTAGCCACTGGCCTGTGCCAGAGCCACACCAGATCTGAGCCACGTCTGTGACCTACACCACAGCTCACAGCTACTCTGGATTCTTAACCCACTAAGTGAGGCCAGGGATTGAACCTGCGTCCTCATGGATGCTAGTAGTCAGATTAGTTTCCGCTGAGACACGGTGGCAACTCCCACCACGAGCGTTTTTGAAAAACAAAAAAAAAACAAAAAAAAAAACAGTGAAGGAAGTAACCTTATTAGTGTTATGTATTGGTGGAGGTACAGGCCAATAAATGGAGATTCAGGACAAGATGCAAATTCAGATGGGAATTTAACACATGATAAAGGCAGCATTTCAGAAGAGCTTGGAAAAGAGTTCACCAGACAGTGATGGGAGGGAGAAACCTGGATCTTTACCTAATTCCCTATTGAATTCCACTTGGATCCAAGATTTAAACATAATAAAATGAAATCATAAAGGTACGTATTAAAAGGAGTTAACATTTTGACAGTTCTGGAATGGGGAAAACATGGTGCAAAGTTCAGAAGCTATCAAATAAAAATGGAGTAATGTCTGTTTGGTTTAAAGACACACACACACACACACACACTCAAAAGACTCAAAATACCAAACTTGGAAGGCTATTTGCAACTTTTTTTTTTTTTTTTATCTGTAACACTTTTGACACACAAAGGGCTAACATATTCCATGAGCACAGAGGTTTTACAAAGGAAGGAAGGGAAAGACAAACAGAAACTAAAACAAGAAGTGATAAACATAGGAAAAAATGCCTTACTCATATAAGCAAATGTAAATCGTTTCTCCCCCACTAGACCGAAACCTGAAAATTCCGGAAGTGAGAAGTTCAAGGCCACCAGGACCGGGCACCTTCCTTAGGCTCGCTGTGCCGTCTTCTGCCCTGGGCCCTTCTCCACGTGCTCACAGGAGGGCTGTGGCAGGAGTAGGCATCACGACCAGGATCCGGCAGGAAGAAGTGGGCCAGGTAAGGGGAAGGCGAGAGGTTCCTGCTCTGGGGCCTGCTCCCCGTCGCAGGTTTCCTTGGAAGCCCAGTTCTGCTTCCACCTCGTTTGCTAGAACTGGCCCAGGGCTGCCTGGGAGCATGGGGGAGTGAACACACTCTGACCAGCATCCAGATCAAGAAGCAGTGGGAACAGCCTCCTTGCAGTTGCCCACATGCCCCCTCCCGGTCACCGGGGGGTGGGGGAGTGAGCCTTTTTAATGGCTACCTTCTCACTGTGACTAAAACTGGTTTAAGAAAGAAAAACACCAAAACCCAGAGATCTGTCACAGCCATCACATTATATACTTGCCCAGAGGCATGCTTGTGATCAGCCTCCCCAAATCTTTTACTCTTAGTCCAAGAAATTTGATCTTTTAAGAGATATTGATTAAAGAGTTCCCTTTGTATCTCAGTGGTAATGAACCCGACTAGTATCCATGAGGACTCGGGTTTGATCCTCGGCCCAGCTCAGTGGGTTAGGATGTGGCGTTGCCATGAGCTGTGGTGTAGGTTGCAGATGCTTCTTGGATCCCACATGGCTGTGGCTGTGGTGTAGGGCTGCAGCTCTGATTCCATATGCCCTGGGTGCAGCCATAAAAAGACATAAAAAAAAAGAGAGACGGTGGTTGAAATTTACATTTCCTGTAATTTCATATTGTGACCTGGGACCAAGAACAGCCATGTGGCCTGAGTGGGAACTTAGAGGTGGATGCCTGGAGAAGGTCCCTGTGGGATACTGACCAGGTGCGAGTGTAGACAGGTCTGTGAATACAGTGACATCCTCGAGAAGCTTTGGGGACCCCACCCCAGGAACGTGGTGCATATGGGAAAATTTGCAATTCTCTACACAGTTTTTAAGAAGTGAGAAAACGGTTGTTGCCAAATCTTGGGAAAGAATTCAGAATTCATTCAACATTACAATATGCATCTTAGAGAGAACATCTTTGTTATGAATGGAGGTGACTTTTCTCAGGGCTCCCGTCCTCCAGAACATTCTAACGTTCTTCTTGGAAAGAGTCCTCGTTTGCGGGAGGCATCCGTCAGCGTTCCAGTGCCTCACATGGCATCAGCTAATTCGCATTCAGGAGAAATGCTACAAATGCAATAAATGCGAGCGCTTGCGGGAAAGGAAAGCTCATTCAACGTCAGAGAATTCACACTGGAGAAAAACCATATGCACATAATGGATGTGCAAATGCTTCTGGACTGCGCTCAGAGCTAATCAGACAGCTGGGGCTTCAGAGCGGCCAGGAGCCCTGGGAGCAGGGTGGGTGGGGAAGAGCCTGCAGTCAGAGTTGCAGCCTTAGACTGTCAGCTGATTCACTGGGACTTGAAGTGGGCATCTGCGATGAATGTGGAGAGCGGTCTGGGGGCAGCGTGGAGCATATCGAACGTCAGATCATTTGTGCGAGAGAGAAGCCTGTGCGTCAGAGCAGTGTGGCGCGCCATCTGGGGAGAGCGGAGCCCTTTCTCGTCTTTGGAGAGCTCGCGGGAAAGCAGCCCTCTCAGACTGCGGGGGGGCTTTTAGTCAGTAATCAGGCTCATTCATTCTGGAGAAAAACCTTCATTAGGGAGAGTGAGGAAAAGCCTTCAGTTCTTTTCCCCTTTGGGTTTCAGAGAATCCTTAGTGACATATGGGGAAGCTTTGGGGGGCGGGGGGAGTTCAGCGTTGATTAAGTACCACATTGAAGCATTAACTGCATTAAGTAGGGGTTTCAACCTTTTGCTTCTTCCACTGCAACCAAAGCTTTCATTTCTTTTCTCTGATTATCTCAGAGGATTTTTTTTTTTTTGTCTCTGATGACTTAGCTTCCTTATATTAACCTTGCTTTTATAAGCTTAACTTCTAATTCCAGTAGGGATTCAGTCCATGTCTGCTGAACGAATGAGGTAATGCTAACACCGCAGTCGGCCTGGTCTGGGCCTGGGGCAGGACTCCACAAGGGGTGGAGGATAAGGACTGCCCGCGGCTGATGCCCAGCAGCTGGAGGTTGCAAATTCTACTGTGATTGCAACGCATCCGTGTTCCGGGCCCTGTTTACTGGGTGAACTCCGACGGGCCACAGGTCTTTACTGCTGAAGACTCTTTCGAGATGGGAAACGGGCTTTTGATTTTTCTCGAGTTCTGAATGTAGTGGAATAATATGCCATCTGAAGAGTACATTAGAAAGATGCCAGTTTCTCTTTGTCTTCTGTCTGAAACTAGAAATGTAAAGAGGAAGGGCTGGAGTTCTCGAGTTCAGCTTCTCATTTCACAAGGGAAAGGTCGGGCACATTTTCTGGTGTTGAAGCAACCCGAACAACACATTGCTTGATACAGGCTGGATCAGAAGAAAGTGTAATCTGGTCCTTGTCAACCGACTGCGTTCTCTGCCCCCAACCTAAGTCCTTGTCCCCTGCCTAGGATTCTGAGTCTCCTAAAAGATACCCTTGCTTGCTACAACTCTCCCTTTCCAGGAGAGGGAGAAGGGACTCAGGTCCTGTGCATTTCTGGCTCCTGGCTTTGCTCAGAGGAGAGAGAAAGAAAAGGTAGAGAAAAAAGGGACAGGCGGAGATGGGACAGAGAGTGAAGACCGTGGGAATGCGCAGTTCAGGGCACTTCCCTCCTCAAGGATAGATAATGTCCCTAAGGCTGGCTGGAGAGTAACTGAAAGGCCTAGTTTTCCACCAATTTAGTTTAGCTGCCGTACATTTCTTCCAGCTAGGACATGGGGCTCCTAAGATCCTGCTCTGTGACACTGGCCTTCTCCAGGATTCATCCAGCCCCACCCACCGCTGGCTCATTCCAACTTGCTGCCCCTGCCGCACACCTTCCAGGGCCTTCTGGCCTGAGCTTAGGCTTCGCCTCCCAGGGACAAACACTTCCCACCCCATCTTACTGCTTTGTTCTAAAATTCATTATTGTGCCCCATTTTAGAAGACTCGGGCTCATATGTCTAGAACATTCCCGAATCTTTCTTTCCTCGTTGGTGCCCTTTGGGCCCCAGGAATTGGAACTAAGTGCTAAAGTTGCTCGCCTCTGTAGGCTGTGACAAATCTTGACTTTTATTTCTTACTGTATGAGTAAGATTTCCAATGTCTACACTTGGGCTGATTTTCCATGTGGAACTACACCAAGAGCCGTGGGGCTCTAAGGAATTGATGATGGAGAGGTTCCGAGGAGTGCTGCACTAGTGAAGAAGGCCTTAGGCTGCGAATAGCAGAAATCTTCTTAGAAAATAAAGACATTTAATTTATAGATCAATAAGACTGGAAGTAGGTGGTTCCAGGATAGGTATAGTGGCTCAGTGGTATCATCAAGGACCCAGGCTTTTTTATCTGTTGCTCGGCCCATCTTGGTATGTTTGCTTTTTCCCTTGGTCTTGTTGCCTTATGATCTCAAGATGGCTGCTACAGCTCCAATGATCACAGCTCAAACATCCATGTTCAAAGCAGGACGAAGGGACGGGCCTCTTCACTCTCTCTGCCTCTTTTAATCAGAAAGCAAACTTCTTCCCACAATGTTCCCCAGCCATTTCCCTGTAAGTTTTGTTGGCAGAACTAAGTCATGTGCCCACTCACGTCTAAACCAACAGCCAGCAAAGGGAGTAAGTAACGAGCTCGCTGCAATGACATCCACTAGGGCAGAGCAGGCCTAGTGGGCACCAGAACGGCTCCAGGGCCAGCCCGTCTCTCTGCCTTTCACAGAGTCCCAGCTCCCTTCTGGTCATTCCTTCCTTTATCTTTTCACCAAAAGATGCTCCTGGTTTCCCAACTAGAAGTGCATTTTCTCCACGTCACAGCTCGTTTTGCTTTTCTTCAATCTCCAGCTTTCTTTCTCACTGTAATTCTGGCCAACACATTGGTCCCTCCAGGCTCCTACCTGTCCATGAGCTCCTGTCACACACTGCCCACACAGTCTGATGTGGGGTTCACATTTCCTAAAAGGGGAATCTAACTGGTCTCACTGGCTTTCTTTATAATTCTGAG
>PVHT021183640.1:1078146-1107094 GCA_004024745.2 Catagonus wagneri | reverse complement strand
CAGGGTGGGGGGCATAACGGAGTGGAGAAGAGCACCGACAGTGGGTTCTGGGAGCCCAGGGCAACATTATAAGATGAGGCCACTCCACCGAGAGACGCCGCTTGGGAGAACAAGGGGGCACCAGACCCAGGAGTGAAAAAGCCAGTTTGTACACTTCGGCCCCATTTCAGTGGATGCCCCATGGAAGACAGGGTGGGGGGAGAAATCCGGCTGGCAGACAGAACCAAGGCCCTTGACCTATGGCCTCAGTTGAACCAGCCCAGCCAAATCCAGCTCTTCAGGTTACTCTGTTTGAGGTCCAGTCAGGGTGGAAGAGAAATAAGATACCCCTGAGAGCCTAAGCGCAGATCTGCCCAGATTCCCGAAGCAGAAATTCCAGTGACTGCTAGCAGGAAGCTGGGCCTTTGTCGTGAACACGGCTTCAGTGGGGTTGGGAGCATTCAGTACTGACTCGACTTGTTCTCCTAGAAACCAGTTTGTGGCTTTAATGGGCCAAAGAATAAACTGTAGAAGCAGGACTGTTTCAAGAGAACCATGTAACAGGGACAGAAGATGGACTGGTTATTCCAGCAAAGGGAATGAAAAAATCCTGCAGTAGGAAAAGAAGAACTTTCAAAAGCATGGCTGACAGGCAGACCTGGCTTTGAACCCTAGTCCCCTGCTTCTTAGTTGCATGACCTTGGGCAAGTTATTTCCCCTCTCCACGTCTTCCTTTCTTCATTTGCGATGTGAGGATAGAAACGGCCCGTTTCAAGGCTTGTTGGGGGGATTAAATGAGATGCTGTGTGTGAAGCACTGAACGCACGGTCGTCAGTCTCACGCCCCCCGGAGTGGCGCCGAGCCCCTGCAAGGACGGCCAGCTCGCCAGTGCCCGCCAAAAGAGCTGCGTGGCGCTTCTCCCGGGGTCCTCCAGGGTGAGGAGCAGGGCAGGGGGGGGTGTCTCTGCACACCATAAAGCGCTTTACAACTTTCCTTCTAGTTTCCAGAGCGATTTCCCAGAAGCCTTTGGGACAGTTTCTCTGGAACAGCCTGTGCCAGCTCCCCAGCGGCGCCGAGCTGAGAGGCCCCTGGCCATCCAGCCCCTTGCTCTCCCAGGAGGCGTCCCTGGATCGGCCTTCTCAGTCTCCTCTGCCTCTTTTACCACTTCTGACTCGATCTGGTCTCGGGGTAGTCCTGAGAGGAGTGATTTGAGGGGGTACGCTGGAGACCCGGGATGGGCCAGCTATAAGCTTCCAAGACAGGAGCCCAAAAACCCAGTGACCAGCTGGCCTCCTGCCCAGGGACGACAACGTGAGCCTCTGGGAAGCAGAAAAAGAGGCGGCTGGTCCGGGCCTTCCCTTTCCTTCTCTCTTCAGCGCTTGACAATCTGCTCCCATCTTCATCAGGTTCAAGTACAGCTGACCAGAAGAAGCCTTGAATTCTGAGTACATGCAGTTCTTCAGGGACCAGCTCTTACGATACCCATCACGAACATTTCTAACTCACTGGCTTTGAAACAAATTTAGAAGAGAGCGCCGAGGCTATATAAGTCCCTGGATAGATACACAGAATTTGTGCCGTTTTTTTTTGCAGGAGAGAGAGATTCTGCAGCTAACAAAAAACAAGGGGTGTCTCTGCATTTTGTGCTTGACCCAGAACTTCGACATATACCAAGAGGATGATGCACTCCTGGGGGGCAGCCCAGAGGGAACATTTCAGCCCAGTCGTTAACATGAGTTCTCCCAGTCACCTCCTCGCACTCCTGGGTTGCTGCTCACTGCCGGAGCACTGCTCACCTACAATGTGCCAGGTGAATACCTACTGTGTGCCAGGTGTTAAACGAGGCACTTGAATATAGTGATGTTTCAGACATAAGCCTTGCTCTCAAAGAGTTCTGAATTCATGCTGAGGGCACTCCCGAGCCAGCCATCCTTAACCAGGACACTGGCTGCCTCCCCAGGGCACCGACGCCTTGCTTGTTCCCTGCCTCCCCCTTCAAGGTCACTTCCAGGGTTAGCGCAGTGCATGGCGGCCAGCAGTGCCTCTCAGGCAGCACCCAGGCAGCGGGACTAAGCATCTGCCACCTTACGGACATCAGGGCTTGTGTGGCTGCCTGTCGGGGTGGGGGGTGTGGGGGGCAGGGTGGCAGTCAGGACGAAATCACCTTCCTCCTGCGTGACTGGGGAGAGAACGGCTGACGGCCAGCCCGGAGAAGGCAGGCTGTGACTTCACAGGTAACGCATCGCCACCCGCCACCACCCTGAACCACAGTCTGTGCCCACCGTGGTGTCTGCGGCTACATACAGTCACCAGTTCCCAGGTCGTCCCACGTCCCTCGGTGTTCAGAGGTGCCTTGAAGAGCACAAAGGACAAGATGTGGTTCTTCCTCAAAGAGTCTGAAGTCTGTCTGAGAAGGAAAGGCATAAGAAGGTCAGCAAGGGCCAGGGTGCGAGGGGTGCTCAGCAGGGCGTAGGGGCAGTGGACCCTGTGTGCAGAGTGCAGGGCGGAAGCCCCACTGCAGGCCCGCAGTGTCCCAGGAAGGCTTCCCGGAAGAGGTGGGCTTTGGGCTCAGAGGGTGGGCAGCATTTGCAAGGACGGTGGGTGGGGGCCACGTTTCCCCGGAGCCGCACGTGACTGTGGGTGGGCTGAAGCCGCTTCCCTCATCATCATCCCTTTGTGAACCAGGTTCAGAAAGTGCTTCCTCTTCCTGCTCCGGGATCACAGCAGCCAGAGGCCAGACCGTGCGAGCAGCTGCAGGCTGAGCTTTGCTCCGCACCAGCAGGGGCCTGAGGAAACTCTCATTTCCTATGGTGCCATTACAGCAGGAGGCCAGGGCCAAGGACACGCAGGCAACACCAACACTGCGCCGCAGCCTTTCTGCTGACTCGGCACCACGAGGGGCGTCCGGGAGCCCCCTCTGCTTCTCAGACGCCAGGACCTGAGCGCTCTTGCTGACAGTGTCACTGTGGGAAACCAGAGACTCTAAGCCCAAACCTCGCTCTGACTGCAGGAGACACCACGCGGCCAGGCACCTGGACCAGAATTTGGCAGAACATCAAGGAATTCAGACGGCAGAGGAAATCTCTGAACACTCTGTGTAAGGGGACACTTCCGCTCATCTCCTAATTCATGCCAGAGCCATCCCTGATGCATGGTGCCCGTGCAGTAGAGTCCTCGGAGCGAGCAGCAGCTATCGGAGCTCGTGGGGAGGGCCGGGCGCACAGGAAGCTGACAGAGCAAAGAGCTCAGCCTGGATTGCATTGCTGGAGAAGACTTAGGTCCCCGGGCACAGAGGTGCCCCCGGAAAGCACAGCCTCCCCGGCGGGGCAGCCATTCTGGAACTCAGTCTTTGACAAGTCATGATGGTGGTGGTGGCAGGGGGTGACTATTTGAGGAGAAACCAGCCCCCGTCGTCACCCGAAGGTTCTGACTGGAGAGAGGGCGGGGGCTTGTCATGAACGAGGGGGCTCTTGGGGTGCTCCGGCCTCAGGAAGCATGGAGACCACTGGGGCCGAGGAGGACGGTCAGAGGGGCCTCAGAGCTCACGTTGTATAAAGTGGCCATGGCAGAGAAAAACACGATGAAAGAGCAAATTTAGAAAATGATTTTGTTGGGACTTGTACTTTTAGCAGCTGCAACGGGCAGACAGATGTGGGTCAGAAGGAAGGCAGCCACCCTGAGGGTGAGAGTCTGCTCAGACGACACGGTCGTGTGCTTACAACCCCTGGGGTCCACTCGCCGGGGGTCCTAGGAGAGAGGAATGGGCTGCGGAGCTCTCACGGCCCCTGCTCCTTCCTCTCCTTTCAGGAAAGTCCTGGCCTGTGTCTTCCACAGGCCCACCTGTTCCAGGCGCTGCCCAGTGCGCCGGAGGCCACCTGCCCATCAAGGGGTTTGGGCAGCTGGTGAACACGCCCCAGGGGATGCTGCTGGGACTCGTCCATTCGTTCATTCATTCATTCAACAGATACTTTCGAGCGTCTCTTCCACTCTGTGCAGGCACACTGTTGCGCTGGGATAAAGGACAGCGGAGAAGGAGGTGGCAGCACAGGTGGCTCTGGCCACCTTGGGGAAGAGACGGGCATCGTGACTACAGGACCACCTCTGAGACTGCAGGGGTGTCTCTGTCCCCAGGGGGCTTCACAGAGGGGAGGCGGGGTTCTCATCAAAGACTGCCTCCCACCTGACAGGTTAGCATGTGCTTAACCTGCAAGCAAGACTGTGGCCTTGACTCTGTAAATAAAGAAAATGAGAGGGATTCCCATTATGGCTCAGCCGGGTTAAGAACCCAGATAGTGTCCATGAGGATGTGGGCCAGATCCCTAGCCTCACTCAGTGGATTAAGGATCTGGCATTGCTGTGAGCTGTGGTGTAGGTCACAGATGTGGCTTGGATCCTGCGTTGCTGTGGCTGTGGTGTAGGCTGGCAGCTGCAGCTCCGATTCTTCCCCTAGCCTGGGAACTTCCATATACCACAACTGTAGTCCTAAAAAGAAGGAAAATGGGGTGCATGCACAGCTAGCAGGCGGCACAGCTAGTCTAGGTCTGTTTCACGCCTGATCCGTCTTCCCACTGCCTGAAGGAGAAACAGACCCTCCAGCAACACTGTTCCTTGCGCAGTATTTCTGGAGGCTTAGGGGACAGGGAGAGGCTCCTGGCGAAGCAGGAGGGAAGGGGATGGAAGGAGAGGCGGGGACTGACTTTTGTAGGGTCTGCTTTGGGAAGCGGGGTGATGCACACTGACTCCTTCATGCATCCACCGGTTCATCCATTTAGCAAATCTTCACTGAACCCTGTGGAGGGCCAGGCGCTGTGCTCCAGCGCTGGGGATGCCAGTGAGGAAGAGGGACACAGCCCTGACCTCGTGGAACTTCTATTCTAGGAGGCGGCCGGGCCAGCAGGCTATGGGCATTGAAAGGGGCAGTACTGGGCTCCCCGGAAGCAGAGGAGAGTCCTGACCTGGGCTCGCAGGGCCGAGGCTGACTTCTGGGAAGGAGTGACACATCAGGTAAGACCTGAAAGAACAAGCATCAGCCTGGAGTGTGCTGGGAAGCGGCTTCCAGAGAGAAATGTGCTGGAAAGGTCTGCAGGTGATGAGCAGAGCGGAAGGAGCCCAAAGACGCCAGTGTGTGTAAAACATGCGTGATGCAGCAGCAAGGTCATCTAGGGCCCCTAGAAGGAGCTCAGATTGGACCCGAAGAACGAGGAGCTGTGAAGGGTGCTAATCTCAGGGAGGCCCCGAGCAGCCCGTCGTGTATCACTTCGCTGGAAGCCCAGAGCTGAACCCTAAGGAGAGAGGCTAGAGCCTGAGGATTCGGCAGACTAGGGCAGACACGGTCAAAGGGTGAGGGAGTAAGTTCTGTCCGGTTTCCTTGTGAACCAAGGAGGTTTCCAAGAGGCGCATTGAGCAGAGTGCGCGATGAAGCGAGGGCCGAGTGCGGGTGGCTTGATCTCGAGGAGGAAACCTCTGGTGCGTGAAGGACAGACCTGAGGGTCCCCGCAGGCTTTGGGACAGACTGCGTGGGCAAGCATCTCCCTCTTGTGGCCGAGAGAGGTACTGCGCCAGTGTTCCCAAGCACGCCTGTGGCCTGGCTCTGGGTTCTGACCAGGGAAGCTGGTGAAATGAAGCTGTGGACTCAGAAAGGCCGCTCACATCCTTTTTTTTTTTTTTTTTTTTCCTAAAGGCCGCACCTGTGGCATATGGAGGTTCTCAAATCAGAGCTGCTGCCACCGGCCTACACCACAGCCACAGCAACACGGGATCCAAGCCATGTTGGTGACCTACAGCACAGCTCACTGCGACGCCGGATCCTTAATACCCTGGGAACCAGCATCTTCATGGATACTAGTCGAGTTTGTCACCCTCTGAGCCACAATGGGAACGCCTTCTTTTTTTTTTTTTTCCGAGAAGCCTGAACAGTGAAGAAAGAAAATGCTAGAGAGACACTCAGTGTTAGCAGTGATTATGGAATAGGTTCTGGAATAGGTGACTCGGTTTTTTTCATTGTGTTTATATGTATTTGAAAACTTGGATGTGTATTAGTTTTGTTGATAATAGAAAAAAATGTATTCTGCTTTTTCCAAAAAAGAGCAGAAGTGACAGAGGAGTAGCCCAGGAGGGGACTAAAGTGGAGGCCAGGTGGCAAGGTGAGAGCCGAGTGGCTTGGTGAGGAGCTGCTGCCCAGGTGCCCTTCCACAGCCACGTGGGGGTCTGTGTCGGGGACCAGGCTCCCTTCCGGCTGCTTCTCTCCAGCTGTGCCCTTCTGCTCACCCACACCTGGCCTCGGGGTCTCTGCCCCTCTGCCATTCTCCCATCAGAGTGACACCCTGCCCAGCTGGTCACACAGCGGGCCTGGCCGCCAGGTTCTGGGTGACCTGGTAGTGCATTCCACGCGCTCACACGTGTGGGATCTGACTCAGAACAAGGGCTGGTCTGCTTGGAGACTAGAGCCACGCGTGTTCCATCCGCAGGGTCTTTTCCTAGATACTTTTCCGGCTGGGGACAAGGAGCTCACCTGGCTGGCGGTTCGGGTCACTCTCGTCACCTTCATGGCTTCTTTCTTCTCTCTCTACTGCTCAAAACTCTTCTCTGGGGCAGGGCAGCTGCTCGGCCTCCCCTCTGGGAGGCTCCCTGACTCTGGTCGAAGGCACTGACTCAAGGGGATGAGGACAGCTCCGCCATCGCCCCGTGGTCGTTCTTGCCTGGAGAAGTCCCCGTGGAGGCCTGCTTGTGCTGGGGGAGGGCTAATTTCAGAGAAACTCCTCGTGAGCATCTTTTATATTTCAGAAGTGTTCTGAAATACATAAAATATATTTAAAAAATCATATAGAACCCGATTATGGAAATTTTCAATTGCACTAAAGAGAATACACACTAATACAACAACCTTTCCTGTGCCCGTCGCCCAGCTTCCTTAACTCTATTTTCTGCCATTCCTGCTTCCACCATGCCCCACCACATTGTGTGTGTATGTCCACGTGCTTTTTTGGAGTATTTTACTTTATTTATTATGCTTCTTAGGGCAGCATATAGAAGTTCCCAGTCTAGGGGTCGAATCGGAGCTACACCACAGCCACAGCAATGCTGGATCTGAGCTGCATCTGCGACCTACACCGCAGCTCATGGCAACATCGGATCCTTAACCCACTGAGAGGCACCAGGGATCGAACCCCTGTCCTCATGGATACTAGTTAGGTTCGTTACTACTGAGCCACAGTGGGAACCCCCAGTATATCTTCCTTCTGATAGATAACTAAGTATGTATCTCTTGCTGATAAAAATTGATTTTGGGGGCACATACACCATTAATAGAATAGATTAGTTGTCTCTCTGTCTCACCTCCAGGGAGTATACAGACACCCGGCCAGTCTCCTTTCATCTGCTCTCCCCTGCCCCATCACACTGGGAATTTTTCAAGAAAATCTCAGACATCATTTCACCAGTAACATCTGCAACAGGTGTCTCTAGAACTCGTTTCCTTTTTAAAGCATAACCCCAGTTATCACAGCTAACACTTTTAAACAGTAATTCCTTAATACTGTCCACGTTGACATTTCCCTGATTTTTAAAAACTGCACAATTGGTTGTCAGATCATGATCCAAATAAGGTCTATAGGTTGCATTTGGCTGGTAAGTCTCTTCAGGTCCACTTCCCTCTTTTTAATTAATTAATTTATTTTTTGTCTTTTTAGGGCCACACTGCGGCATATGAAGGTTTCCAGGCTAGGGGTCTAATTGGAGCTGTAGTTTCTGGCCTACACCACTGCCACAGCAATGCCAGATCTGAGCCGTGTCTGTGACATACAGCTCAGGGCAACGCGGGCCCTTAACCCACTGAGCGAGGCCAGGGATTGAACCAGCATCCTCGTGGTTGCTAGTCAGATTTGTTTCCGCTGAGCCACGATGAGAACTCCCCACTTCCCTCTTTAAAAAAAAAATTGTTTTAATCTTGTAATTTGTTAAAATATTTCAGCAGTTTGTCCTCAGAACGAAATGACACTTAAATGCTTAAGTTCTGTGCCAAGCACTGCTTTGCACTGAAAATAAAAGTGGGAGCAGATTTGGGGCAAATCACTGACTCTCTCTTGGCCTCGGTACTCCCTTCTCTAACGGAAGAGGATTGGGCTGGCGGCTCTCTAAAGGCTCCATCCTGATCTCGGATTCCCCTCTCATCACTATGATCTCCTGCTTGAGGACGCAAACCGCAGTCACACTTATTACCAGGGAACCCTCGCCGTGACCCAGCCGTGCGGGGCCACTCGGGCGGGCTGGGCCGACAACTCGCCTTTCTGGGCAGCCGCCCACCTGCCTGGGTGCTCAGAGGCCGAGGCAACGCGGGAGGAGTTCGGCTGGAGGCCGCAAAATTGCCCTGACAGCTGCGGCGAGCGGTAACGGCCGCGTTTGGGACATCGGTGGCCGGCGTGGTCCAACTACACTTCCCAGAGCCCTCTGCGGCCACCCAGTTACTACGGAGACGAACCGGGCTAGTCGGCTCAACGACTGCGGGTGGCCGTAGTCAGAACACCCTCCACCCCCGCGGCTTCCAAACGGGCTGGCCACGCGCTCCCGCCACCCAGCCCTTGCTTCTGGGGCCCGAGAAAGCAGTCATTAGGCCGGGCCTGGGCTCCAGGGAGGCCGGACTACATTTCCCAGGAGTCTCCGTGCACACTCCGCTTCCGGTCGTGGGGCACCAAAAGTGTAACGTCGAGTTGGTGCCAAGGAGAGCAGACCCGGGGTATTTGGCCGCTGAAGCCGGTGAGGAGAGGAACTGGAGACGGAGAAGAGGAAGGGAAGAGAGGAGGGTGGGAAATTTGGTTATAAACCAAGATGAAGCGTACACTCCCTCCTAGCTTTCTACTTGCTACGGACGCTTAGGGCCGGCGCAAGCATCGCACAGCCCTCTGGGAAATGAAGACGGCGCTTTCCTAAGGACTATGGGAAATGCAGTAATTGATTAACGGCCACCTATTCGAGCAAAAGAAGGGGATTGAATCCTCCCTGCTTTTCTCCTCTTGCCCACTTAAACACAGTGTTTACCTCTGTTCCTTTCTCTTCCGGTCAACTCTCAGTGCTTACTTAGGACACTCACCTCAGTCTTTTCACGAGGTTATCAAAGGTATTGTCCCCGCTCTGTTTGGGCTCTTACACAGCTAATAGAATCAAGTCCACCTAATTGGCTGGCATGCCTTCCACTTGTCTCATACATGAGAACCATTTTCTTTAGATTGTTCTTTTGCAATTGATTGTCATTGTCACTATTTTAATTAAATTACATTAAGTTAATTATTAATTTTGCTTTTTAGGGCCGCACCGGTGGCATATGGAATTTCCCTGGTTAGGGGTCTAATCGGAGCTACAGCTGCCCGCCTAGGTCACAGCCACAGCCACATCCACAGCAACTTGGGATTCCAGCCGAGTCTGTGACCTACACCACAGCTCACAGCAACGAGGGATCTCCGACCCACTGGGCGAGGCCAGGGGTTGAACCCGCATCCTCAAGGATAATAGTTGGATTGGTTTCTGCTGCACCACAGTGGGAACTCCATTGTGCCTATTTTTAAAAAATGCAGAGCGCAACTTGCTTTGAACAGCTGCATGCCCAAAAGGGTGATAAATTCCAAGTGTAGTGGATTTGCAAAATATTCTTTTTTAAAAAAAATATTCTTGAAAATTACTTGAAATAGATTTCTATCAGTAGAAACAAAGTTCCTCATATTCTGATTAGAATTTTCCCCGAACAAAATATTTCATTACATGATCTGGTTAACTCACACTTAGGTGTTTTCTGGGCCTCGTAAAGTCTCTTAAAAGATTAAAAAAAAAAAAAAAAGAAACCTCCACAATGTTTCTTGTATAAAGTATCACAAAATTCCAGTAAGACTATAAAATAGATGAGGCTTTTGTTGTTCTTTTGCACAATCTTTTGCAAGTCTAAGATCTATAATTATGCCTGATCCAAAGAGGTCTAAGTATGGTGTAAATCAGCACTGAGGCAGAAAGGAGGCATACTTTTAAAGGCTATTCGAAAGCCTAGATAGGAACGAACTGTATGGTGTAAAAAGACAGATGAGGTGTTGCTCACATCAAAGCACTAAGAGCGTTCCTTTTGAAGTGGGAATACTTGGCAGACACAATATTTCCATTAGCTTTTAACTCTGGTAGGAAGAATGGCCCACATCATAAATGTTGAGAATTATTTAACCGATAAAGCAATTTGGAAGTCTCAGTCAAAAATAATCTATACTTAGCATTCAAAAGCAGAGAGTTCCCTCCGTCCTTATTTATTTAGTTCCTTTGGTTTTGGTTTTTGAAATGTGAAATCATTTCTTGCCTAAGGAAAGTGTACATTTGTTCAGAAAGCATCAGTGAAGGCCAGGATATTCCTGTAACTCTCAACAATCTGGCAGGGAAGGCTGAAGTCAAGAGCTAGAAGAGCCATAGTTCAGAAGAATTTTCTTCTTCTTTTTTTTTTTGTCTTTTTGCCTTTATGTAGAGCCGCACCCGTGGCATATGGAGGTTCCCAGGCTAGGGGTCTAACAGGAGCTGTAGCTGCCGGCCTTCGCCACAGCCACAGCAACGCAGGATCCGAGCTGCGTCTGCAACCTACACCACAGCTCACGACAACGCTGGATCCTTAACCCACTGAGCAAGGCCAGGGATCGAACCTGCAACCTCATGGTTCTTGGATTCGTTAACCACTGAGCCATGAAGGGAACTCCAGAAGAATTTTCTTAAGTGGTACCAATGCAGTTATCTTTTCAGTGGATTTCAGGAGCGCTGCTCTTTGATTAATTCTTGCATGTTCTCACTTACCAGCAAAGCATCACTTGTTATAGCAGTTAAACCTGCGCTTTGGATACAAGGATCTTCCTCTGTTCTAGAAAATGTATAATGATCTCCAGGAGCTTTCCTGAACAGTTTAGAGATACGGACATTCAAGTTACAGTATAAGTAAAAAGTCATTTTTTTTTTTTTTTAAAACAGAGCTCTAGTACACCACTTGGTCATTCAGTTGGTGTCAAGAAATATGATGCTAGATCTGCAACATACTTGCAAACCATTTTCTGGGTGGTTTTGCCTCAAAAATTGGTTATTTGCCCTGCTGTTGTTGCTTTGCTAGGTTCAGTCTCAAAGGGTGACACTCCGAGCCAGGTCCACTTGTGTACTCATCTGCCCAGTTACCACAAGACATTGGAAAGGATGGGGGCATGGGTCCAGTTCTCCGTCCCTAACTTGCTGGGTCACCTCAAACTAGTCATGTGTCATCCTTCCAACTCCACAAACTTGATCTTCCTCTTACATTAATGCCTCAGTGGACAGCGTCTATGGTAGGCTGAATAAGGGCCCCCAAAGATAACAGGTCCTACTACCTGTAACCTGCATAATCCGTAAATGAGAGTTGGAAAAAGCACCTTTGAAGATGTGACTAAATTAAGGATCTTTAGATGGGGAGACCATCCTGGATTATCCAGGGCCCAAATGCAATTCTAAGTGTCTCATAAGAGCCTGGTATTCGGATACACAGAGCAGGTGATGTGAAGATGGAGGAGAGAGAGGCATGAAGATGTGGCCTAGAAGACTGGAGTGATGCAGCCATAAACCAAGGAATGACAGCAGCCACCTCGGCACTGGTCCTCTTTCCAATCCAGCCCTCACACTGTGGTCAGAGGGGCTGTCCTGCCGTGGAGATCTGACCACATCAATCTGCGGTGAAAACCTTTTTCGTGTGTGTGTGTTTTTCTTTTTATGGCTGCACCCGAGGCATATGGTGGTTCCTAGGCGAGGGATCTAATTGGAGCTGCAGCTGCTGGCCCATGCCACAGCCACAATGCTGGAACCAAGCCATGTCTGAGACCTACACCGCAGCTCATGGAAACGCCGGATCCTTAACCCACTGAGCGAGGCCAGGGATGGAACCCTCGTCCTCATGGATTCTAGTCAGGTTTGTTAACTGCTGAGCCACAAAGGGAACTCCTGCAGTGAAAACCTTTCAGTGGCACCTCAAACCCTGATTCCTTGGCAGGGTCAGAGAAGCCCGTTACTATCTGACCCCCGTCTTCTCTTCTCACCCCCACACTCACACCCACCACCACACACTCAATCTCACCCACTCACACACTCCCTCCTCCACACACTCGTGAGTGACGCTCCACTTCTGAGTTTCCCATAAGGCTGGGCTGTGCTATGCTTCTGTGGCTTTCATGTGCATTGTCACATCTGTGATAGAGAAAGGAACCTTATTTCAACCATATGCTGGCACACGCATGGCAAAAATCACTGTGCAATCAGAAAATGGTTCTGTGACATTATAAATCAGAACTAGGATTCCCAAAGCAGCAATCTTATCCTTCTCTTGAAAGAGCTGAGGGTTGAAACTACTTCCCTAAAATTCCACATTCAATATACTTAGGTCACAAATCATGTTTGCCAAGCCATTAAAAATGTCCATCGATAAAAATATATTTTAACATAAATTGTTAGTAAAAGCATCGAAAATTCCAAAATAAGTGGTTAAGTGGAATATTACGCAGCTGTAGAAAAGGCAGCTCTGTACCTTTTCTGTGTGCATTTGTACAGATCCCCCAAATAAAAAGGTGAAAAAAAGTAAGTTGTAAAAAAGTGTGAATAGCTTGCTACTGTTTCCATTAATAAAGCACATTTGTATATGCACGGACCTCTCCCGACAGGATGCGGAAGGGGCTTCTGCAGTTGGGAACGGGGCTCAGGGACAGGGAAGACAGGGAGACTTCGCTGGATGTTCTCTTGTAACTTCTGCACACATGGCCCCTTAAATTTGAGAACATTTTCTCCGTTCAAGGGCTCGAAAAGGTTGCACTCTAGCTATTAACATAAAAGCTGCTGGGTTTTTTACTTAGCTCTTGGATAATCATTAAAAATCAGATAAAAATAATTTGTTTTAGGCCTGTATTCTCAAGGTCAATTATTATTATTGTGGCTATTAGGTAAAAAAGATTTACTATAGTCTGTGTTAACGTAGTTTTGTGTTCTTTGCAAGCAAAGTCCTGAGAACAGGTCAGGCAGAAGGAAATTAACACGGGCTTAAAACGTGCTCATGGGTAATCCGGTGCAGACCCTCTGCACTCTTAACAGTGAAACATAGCCAAGCATATTTATTCCTCTCTTTTAAGGGTCTCTACTTTTCTTCCACTCTCAGTGGAAAAGACCTACATCTAACTTTTGATCTACTTCATGTGTGTTCAGTTTGGCTATATTAGAAAGTTAAAAAAATTAAAATTATGAAAGAAAAACAATTTCTTGAATTATTAAAACAAACTCACCTCTACGACAAGCTATAAACTCATCATATTTGGTTATCAAAGCTGCAAATATTTTGACAAGTTTTTACAAATTAGGTGTCATGACAACATAACCTTGTTTTTCCCTGTAATACATGAAGTAATATTTAAGAATCAAATTCTGAAATTAAAAAAAAAACTTAAAAAACCATATATGTATGTATTTCACCTTCTGATGTGTTACGGTATCCAGATATCAAGGCCATCTAAATAAAACTAAAATCTTGGAGAAGTTAAATGCTAATATTTTTCAAAAATATCCTAGGTGAACTGTAAGGATTTAAACTACTGCTGTGTCACAGTTACAATTCCACAGCTTTCATAATGTGACATATATGAAGTGAATAAAAAAATACAAGTTTTTTTTATTGTATTTCCAACTCTTAAGAGAAGTCTGGGACAAAGGAATCAGAATTCAGTAATAGGATTTTCTCAGCTCAACAAAGGACAGAGAATAGATGGTACAGTCAACTCCCTGGCTGACTGGGTACCTTTGGGCAAAGAGAGAAAATGTCTTTGAAGCCACAGGGGGACGAGACGCTGAGCAGCTGGATGGACTTCAGATCTGCACTGAACTGACTTCGCGGGGGATGAAGAGCAGTTAGGTGATAATTGACATCTCCTCGCGGTCTCTGCTCTCAGACACTGAGTTGACTATGCTTCTTAAATACTTTATGAATTCCATCCTGATCTCTTCGGGGTCATCCTCAAGGTTCGAGTGCACCAGCTTCAGCTTGTTCAAGGGTGGCGCTTAAAAAGGAAAATAATGTAATAAGGCATGAACTCTTTTTTTTTTTTCGGTCTTTGTCTTTTTAGGGCCGCACCCTTGGCATATGGAGGTTCCCAGGCTAAGGGTCTAATCAGAGCTGTAGCTACTGGCCTAGGCCACAGCCACAGCAACGCCAGATCTGAGCCGCGTCTGCGACCTACACTACAGCTCACACAGCTCACTGCAACGCCAGATCCTTAACCCACTGAGTGAGGCCAGGGATCGAACCCGAGTCCTCATGGATGCTGCTCAGGTTCATTAACCGTTGAGCCATGACTGTAATTCCTAGGCATGAACTTTTAATGAGGGGCTATTTCTAGCTCCAAGGGACCTGAGTCTTATAGGAGCCAACTGGTTTAACTTTGCCAAGTCCCAAAGGAAAATTGTCCTTTGCTTGACATGATTCTACAGAGAAAGACTTCTCCACGCTCCCACCTGGCAAGAGGATCACGGCTCTCCTAGCCACTTCGGGGCCCTCTTGTTTTTAGACCAGAGAGGAAGCCATTTCTGAATTCTCTGAGTCGTTTGCCATGATCACTTTGACACCTCTGTAATGGCGCATGTCACATGCAAACTGGAGCTTAAAGGCAAGTCAGGAAAGAGTGTGCTTAATAGTAGATAAGTGGCTAAAACCCCTCTTAGTGTCTGCCTGCTCTTAAAGTGCCTGCATCCTGGCCTGGATGGCATGGTGGATCTTCCAACCCAGCCATTCTAATTTTTTTTGTTATTATTATTGTTGTTCTTTTTTAGGGCTGCACCTATGACATATGGAAGTTCCCAGGCTAGGGGTTGAATCAGAGCTGCAGCTGCCAGCCACAGCCACAGCCACAGCAATGCCAGATCCGAGCCACCTCTGTGACCTATGCTGCAGCTTGGGGGCAATGCCGGATCCTTAACCCACTGAGTGAGGCCAGACATTGAACCTGCATTGTCGGGTCCTTAACCTGCTGAGCCACAGTGGGAACTCCAGCAATTCTGATTTTTGCGATGAGAGAAACAAATGCCTAGGATACAGTAGTGCTCAATCACTGCACAGAACTGCTGGTTTCAAAGACAGAGAGCAATATACAGATGCCCAGAGCATTTCAGACAAGAGCAGAAAGGAGAACTCCAGGCTCCTTACACAAAGCTGGGTTTCCTCTATCACTTCCGGAGCCTGGCTTGTGGTGTGCAATTAACAGACACTGAGTATCCTGTAAAAACTGCTGCTGGACAAAGCAGGAATACCACATCTCGATTTCCTTCAGGTGGCTTGGGATGTCGGCATTGAAGATGATCACCACTCCGTGAGAGTCCTTCATCAGAGCTGGCCAGCAAGACTCGAACCTGCACAGCAGAAAAGGATGTGGATTGAAGGGTAGGTGGTTCTGGTTTCTAATTGGGGACTTTGATATTAATGTCTTAGTATGAATCATTGATGGATGACCTCTCACAGTATCATGACCTGGGCACTAAAGTCTCAAGAGCAATGTGTCAGTAACTGATCAAGCCCTAAACACATGCTACGAAGGGCGCCAGGCCCAAGTCCAAGGTGTCTGGCGGGCAGCTGATTTTTGAATCATTTGAGGGAGCAAACGCTCTTTAAGGGAAACGTACTTTGGGTTGCCGCCACAATCCCAGAGCTCAAATTCACACCCCGTGCCTTTGTTGTTGCTGGTCACGTTCGGGTTCTCAAATTCCAGGATCCTAAAGATAAAAAGCAAGAGCGGCACCTTTCCTTAGGAAACGTCGTACTTTGGGAATAGCACCAGCACCAAACGTAGGGCTGGGTGACAGCCAGGGACTCCGCAGGACGCAGGTTTGTCAGGGCTCACCTCACTCCTTGGGTTGGGTTGTATTCGGTAATGTCAGAAGATTCTGTCAGAAAGTTGGCCAACACGGTTTTTCCGCTCTGTGGAAATGAAGCTAATAAATGATCTCTGCTGAGGAGGAGAAAAGTGAACCCTGAGCAAGTCTGCTAATGGCCGTCCTGGACCCCGGTGTCATGGCAAAGGGCAGAGGGCTCTCCCCGGGTGGGTCTGCGCAGCCTGCTCTGGGACCAGGCTCTGCTGCTGGGTGACTTTACCCACATGGATGTCCCTGGCTGGCTCGCCCCAAACAGCAGAAAACAATCGCGTTTTCTCTCTTCCCGCTTGCTCCTTCCCACATCTTCAGCAACCACAGTCTGTCACGCATAGGAAGCCACCGAGGCCCAGGAAGGGGAAAGGGGGTTCCTCGAGGTCACAGAAATTCACAGTCAGAGCTGGTCCTGGGTCAGGGGACTCGGCTGGTGGTGCCATGATCTCTCATAGGGCTGTTTTTCCTTCCAGATGATATAAGTAACACACATTCCTATTTAAAAAAATTAACAAAACTCCCCTCCTGGTCCCTCTGTCCGGAGCATCCACCTGTCTGTCTATCCCATTCTATCCTCGAGGAAACAACTATGGTCTGTTTTTCTGACCTTTTCTGTACATCTGCAGAATTTATGGAACAAAGAGTGTATATACCTGATCATAAAATTTTTTTCTTCCCACCAAATTGTTTCTCAGAAGAAAGGGAATCTCTTGCACTTGAATCCTTACAGAAGTCTCTGAAATGATGCCCTGCTCTCTCAGCCACCTTATCTCAAGCCCTAACTGCTTGACTAGAACAACCTCAGTCAATGCCGGTTCGGGGGTTTGTAGAGGTCACTTCGCAGAATCAGGAAGAAGAAAGGAGGAGAAGGGCTGAACACTGCTTTACTAATTTTTCTTGAGGATGTGGACTCACAAATTAAATATCACTTAAAAATAACACAGGTTAGCAGTCATGTGGCGATCATAAGTATTTATCTATAAAATGAATGAATGAAGCAAATGACCTAAGGTTATAGGAACAGTTCTTGGGGCTGGAATACACTTCTAGGAACAGAGTCATACACAGATTCACAAAGTGCTGTGTCCTAAACTACTTCGATGGTGCACTTTGCTCAGTGACTCAGAAAGCATCAAAGATGACTGGGGTGTCAAAGGCGCAGCTGAGGGGCTTGAATTAAACTGTGTCATGAAATGCGAGAATGGAATAAAACAGCATTTCCAGATTAATATATATCCTAATGTGCCTTTGAATGTGTATACAGCTACATCAACACATAAGACATTATTAATGTGTATTTGTATATTTCATCTATGCTCTTAAAGTTTATATATACAAGTTGGCCGATATCAATTTGTTGAGGGTTCTTATGGGAAAACGAAGCAATTGCCTATTATTAGGCCCATAAAGTATTTTTGTAAAAAGTCTACCTGTGCCAGGTGCTGTTGAAAAAATGAGAAGGTGGATTAGTGGTAAGTACCAGGAGAAAAATTAAGCAGGATAACCTGATAGAAACTTTGAATTGGGTGGTCAGGGAAGGCTGAATAAATGAAGTTTAAACTGAGGTTTGAATGACAATGAGTCAGCCAGGACTCCCAAGCAGAGGGAACAGCTAGTTCAAAGGCACTGGGGCAGGGGCAGGGGCAGGAATGGGCGTGGCAAGGTGAAAGAATAGAAAGGTTGGTAAATTTGAAGAGTAGCGAGGGGAGAGAGATGTAGATGCAGAGATATATTTTGTTGTTGAAGCCAGGCGGTGGCTACTAGGAGTTCATTGTTCTTTCTCGCCTTGTATGTGCTTGAGAATTTCCACTCAAAAAAGTTATCTATGCTTGTTTTGCTTTTTATAATCCAGAGTTTATTGCTGTTATGTGCCTGTTTCATTGACTCATTTATGTCTTGGAGAGTTCTCTGTGTTGGTATACACGGACTTGCCTTATTTTGTTATTTTGCTGCAGTCTTCCAAAGTAAGAAGATACCTTAGTTTATTTAGACATTCTCTCACTGATGGGGCATGTAGGGAGATTCCACCTGATCACTGTTGTAAACAACTCAGGGGAACACGGGCGAGTTTTTAGCTACAGTAGATTTTGAGAAATGTAACTGCCACACTGAAAGCTATGCACATTTTGAATTTTAGTAATTTGATCTCCAAAAAAATCTGTTATCAATTGATAGCCCCATCAGCAGACTTCTACAATACTCCTTTCCCTAAAATCATTCCATACATTCTCACTCGGCACGTCATCAGTCACCTAAACTTTTCTCATCCAAACTGCCAAGCAAATCAGTGTCTTTTTGTTTTGTGTTCTTGTGACTGTGAGACTGAGCATCTTTTCATACTTATTGGTCATTTGTATTTCTTGTGCACAGACATTGCTAGATTATCTATTGTGTTGCTTCTCTTTTATTACTGATTCTCAAATTTTCCTGTATGTTTTACCTATGAATCCTTTCTCTGCCATGCCTTTTTCTAATACTTTCCCCTGGCCTTAACTTTGCTGGCATTTCTTTTAAGCCTTCTTCATTTTCGTGTTGTTTTTAAGAAGACCTTCCCTGTCTCAAGATTCAAAACACATCTTTCCGTATATTCGTCTACTACAGTGGTTCCTGGACGACCAACATCAGCAAAATGCAAATTCTCAGGTCCCTCCCAGACCTACTGAATCATAACTCTGGGACAGGAAGGGCAAGGTGTGCTATTAACAAGACCACCAGGCAGTTCTGATGCGTGCTGAAGTTGGAAAGTTATTCGTTTACTACTGACAAAGTTGTTGTACACATTTACCCTTGTGTACGGTGTGAAGTACATAGCTAGATTTAATCCCACGCACCCCCACTACCACACACATTAAAAGCTAATTGTTCCACGACCAGGTAATAGTAAGTTTTTCCTCCCGTTTTTCTCGCCCAACAGACATATTTCATTAGGGATAGTCACGGGCGGAAAGGAGAGTCGTGAGATCTAGGCTCCGATTCCATAACGCCACTCACTACCTTGGGCCTTCAGGCATTAGTACAACCGAGTCAAAGTCTGGGAGCCCCGAGGTCACGGTGAAAGCCAGCAGCGCACACCAGGATGGGCGCGGTAGGACTGGGCTCCCGGCTCCTGTGGGGCTTTGGGCGCAAAACACAGACCCTGGGCGCGACCCCGCGCCGGTCTGCCCGGCTTGCCGCCCGCAGGCTCACGCCGCAGGCTCCGGCCTCACCTCGCACGGCCCCACGAAGAGGATCTTGGCCTTCAGCATCGTGGTCCACGGTCTGCAGGCCCACTGGAACCCACCTGGGCGCTGCCTGAGCCAGATCGGTCCTCAGGGCGGAGCCGAAGCCGCCGCGCCGGTTGGCTGCTTTCGTTCCCATGGAGACGGGAGCGGCCGCGGGGGCCGACGGGAGTGGGCGGGTTCCTACGGGGACGCGTCTGGGCGCCCCAAGGGCTCTGGTATCTTACGTGGGCTCCCTGATGGGCAGCGTGAGCTTCGGATTGGAGGTGGAGGGCAAAGCAAAGGAATAGGGTAGGAGGGAAACAAAAAATCCGGATCCAGTTTCGATTCTGAGCAAGGGAGCCCGCACAGTTCACGAGTCTGGCTTCTCTCTTTGCAGGGAGGAGGCGGACTGTGGGTCCCCAATCTCCTTTATTCCACCGTGTAACCCACGAGAGGTCAAACAGGCCAAAGAGCAGGTGAGGTGGTGTTGGAACCAGGCCTCTGACGCCTTTATCACTCTGGCATGATACTGCCCACCTTGTGAACGGAGTTGTATCCCTGGCCCAGTCTAGAAAAGTTCAGGGGAAAACGAGTCTCTAAAGAGATTCACCCCTCACTGTCATTTGGATAGTGTGGGAGGAACTTAAAGGGTTGTAATGCTCCGGACCTGTTCGCTGTTAGTGCAAGTGTCTGAACGCGTTGCTGCTTAATTCAGTCATTAGGACAGCTTTAATTTACAGAGCCGGTGCAGAATTTTGGGTGAGGCCATGAAATTGTATCTGTGTGCCAAGAGTGCCAGTACAAAATATGCTAGTCCCCCCCCCCAGAATGCTAGCATAACAAAAATAAATGTTAGTACCAAATCTTTAAGTTTGAATTGCAAAGAACTTTTTTGCAATACAAAATGAACTGTAAGGAAGAGTCTGCCCCAATTTTAAGGTGTTGTTAATTGATAAATATCTCCTGAATGCCTGCTGTATACCCGGCACTCTTCCAGGGCTGGGGATGCGCCTCTCCCTCTTGAGGCTTTCATTCCAGTGGAGTAGATGGATATTAAGTAAACAAGTTAGTAACTTAGTCTCCGGTGGAGATGATTTTAGATGTTGGTAAGTGCTATGAATGAAAAAAAAATCACTAAAGAGGTGAAGAGTGTGAAGGAGCCAGTTTTGGATGGAGTAGTCAAGGCAAGATGCGGCTGCAGAGGTGACATTAAAATAGAAAGCTAAGGAGTTCCCGTCATGGCTCAGCAGAAATGAATCTGACTAGCATCCATGAGGACGAAGTTTTGATCCCTGGCCTAGCTCAGTGGGTTAAGGATCTGGCATTGCTGTGAGCTGTGGTGTAGGTCACAGATGTTGCCGTGGCTGTGGCGTAGTCCAGCGGCTACAGCTCCAATTCAGCCCCTGGCCTGAAAACCTCCATATGCCGAGGGTGTGGCCCTAGACACACACACACACACACACACACACACACAGCTAAGTGAAGAGAGGGCTCACATTAACCTTGTGAAAGGTCTAGGGGAAGAGCATTCCAGCAGGACAGCAAGGGCAAAGATGTTGAGGCAGAAATAAACTTGGCATATTCCAAAAACAGCCCAGAGAGGTGGCAACATGGGCGCGGGAAAAATAAGGGGGAGTGGTAGAAAGTGCTGTTGGAGAGATTAAGACTTTGGGAATTCATGCTAAGGGTAATTGGAAGCCTGTGCCAGGACTGTCTTTGGCTATGTGTGATAGAAACTCCACCACAGTGGCTTGACCAATTAAGAGATTTATTATTTTCTTACATAACAAGGAATCCAGGGGTAGGCACACAACAGCTGATGTAGCTGCTGTCTCCTTTCCTGTCCTGACATCTTTGGTGCAGCTGATTTCTAGGCAGGAACAGAGGAGAGGAGCAAAGGTCAAAAGAGGAAGAAGTCCTACAGTCTCCTCCTTTCTCAGAAAAACAGTGGCTTCTTTAGAATTCTTATCCAGTGATTTCCCCTTATGTGTCATTGGGTAGACGCTCCCTAACTGCAAAGGAATCTGGGAAGTGTCAGTTGTAGCTTTGCACATTTTTTCCCCAAAAATGGGGCCCAAAGTGGGAGTGGGGTATGGGGATGGGGGTTGATACTGGCTAGGAAACTGGCCAGTCAGAAAGTCATCGGAGCTCCCTGGTGGCCTAGCAGTTAAAGGTTTGGCATTGTCACTGCTGTGGCTTGGGTTACTGCTGGGGCTTAGGTTCACGCTCTGGCCCAGGAGCTTCTGCGTGCCAAGGGTGCAGCCAAAAAAAAAAAAAAAAGTCATTATGGAGGATTTTGAGCTGTGGACTGATATGATCTGATTTATGTTTAAAAGTGAACACTACTGCTGTGTGCAGCAAAGGAGGCAAGTGTGGATGTATAGCTGACAATTCGGAGGGTATTCAGGTGCCTTAAGAGAGGGCTGATGGTGGTTTGGCTAGCGGAGCAGTGATGTTGGATCTGGGGCACACTGAAGGTAGAGCTGGCAGGAGTTGCTGGTGGATTAGATGTCAGGCGTGAGGGAAAGAGGAGTCAAGGAAGAGTCCCAGCACAGTGGCTTATGTGGTTGCATGGATAATGTTTGCCATTTCCAGACTTGGGAAGGCTGGGGGAGGGTTTGTGGCGGGAGATTAAGGGTTCCGTTTTAGTTGTGTTAGTTTTGAGATGCCTATTAGCTGTTGAGGGAGGAATGGGATATAAAGTTTTGTACCTGATGGGAAAAGTGAAGACCAGAGCTACAAATCTGGAAGATACCCGTCAGCGTGTGGAATGCCACTAAAGCAGTACCATAGCCATCACGTAATAAAAACAATTAGACTCGTGAGTAGCAAAGTGACATGGAAAGAAAAAACATAAACAAAAACAATAGAAACACACCAAGAAGGACCCTAGATTATTAAATGATCAGATACAGACTTTAAAATGAATATACTTTTTTTCCTTTTTTTAGGGCCACACCCAAGGCATATGGAGGTTCCCGGGCTAGGGGTCTATTCGGAGCTACAGCTGCTGGCCTACGTCACAGCCACAGCAATGCCAGATCCAAGCCGAGTCTGTGACCTACTCCACAGCTCATGGCAATGCCAGATCCTTAACCCACTGAGAGAGGTCAGGGGTTGACCTTGTGGTTCCTAGTTGGATTCGTTTCTGCTGTGCCACAACGGGAACTCCTGAATATACTTTCTGTGTTTAGTATATGATAGTTTTTTTAACAAAAAAAGGAGATTAGATGAGATAAAAATAAGATAGAAAATTTGAGCAGAAAATCCAAAAATATAGAAATAAAAAGCAAAAATATAGAAATATTTCTGTTCATATATATTCATAAATAAAAGAAACCAAATAGCAATTCTATAACTGACAAAATAGAAAACACAAAATTCAGAACTAAATAAATGGGTTTAACTGCAAATTGGAAAGGTTAAAAAACTGCAATTGAAAAGGTTATAAAATAAATAAGTGGTGAGATGTAAAGAGAGAGAGAGAATATCAGGGAGAAGGAAGAGAGTTCAGAAGGAAATGCCTCCAGACTGCAGCACAGAGAGATAAAAGGATGGAAAAATCAGTGGTTTTTCAGTGAGTTCGTACCTGGATCAGTGTCGAGGAGGGAGCGGGAACCATGAAGCTTTGCAATGGCGGTTCTCCTTTCCGTGTGAAAAGACATGATACCTCCTCTTTGCACAGCAATGGCTTTGCCTCTCAGTCTGTACCAGGTGTGTTGGGTCCAGAGCCAGGGTTTCCTCAGTCCCCGTGTTTCCTGAACTTCTCTGGGGGTGGGGGGTGGGGGGTGGGCAGTGCCACCTCCTTTAACAGCCTGAGACTTCTTTGAAGAGTCGTATTCATGTTTGTGTCCCCTGGACCCAGTTCAAATCCTGGACACAATAGGTGCTCGGTTAATTTCGGTTCCGTCTCCATCTCTCTGGCACGTGTACCCAGATACATATACACATGCACATTCATTTAATCTATAAACATGTCAGTTAATGAAAATTCCCTTGTACTTGCCTTAGGGCTTTAGTTTTTGTTTCCAGGTGAGAGAAATAAAAACTGTGAACTGCTTTACCTTTCTTGGATATAAGTATGATATAAATTTGTGATTATTATTGTAGTAGATTGTTGAAATACTTTGCTTTATGACTTTCATTTTAATTAGAGGAGGTTGACTTCGGATGGCTTAATACCCAACCCAGCCTTTGATTCTGAAGGGAGCAATATGACATTGGCAGGGGCCAGGCCTTCACGACGTAAGAGTAATTTTTCCTCCTGATTCTGTGACTTGATGCAATAAAATCTCTCACTTGAAAACATTTAAAGAAATACATTTGACATATTTCAAATCCTTTCTATAAATTGTTGAAAAGATTTAATATAACCGCCAGTCATAAAATCTTTAATTTGAGTTGACCTTCCGTGGCCCCAATTCTTACACATGCAGTTTTTATTACTGAAGAATAAATGATGGATTTTCTGTTATTCAAGGGAATAAAAATGCCCTTCAATCACTTCCTCCTACAACATAGAGATTTGAGCACTTTCAGTTCAACTCTCAAAGATAGGAATGATCACAGAATGGTTTGTAACCTGGAAATATTTTTTCTTCTATTATGCAGGCATCCCTTATTTTTATTATTATTATTTTTTAAATGTTCTAGCCAAGGATAAGCTTCAGCAAGTTTGGTTTAGGGCAAAATCAATAAAATAAAATTATTTTTCATCAATTCCCATTAGAAAGCCTGAGCTATGCTTTCGATATGAAAAAATATTTCCCCGTGGGGTTGAAGATAAAACTTTTGGCAAAGACAATGAAACAGGGATGTGGCTTAACTAGGACCTTTTGTCTTCATTTGGCAATGTGCTGCATGCAGCCTTTGGGGAGGCGGTTGTGTGGTGGAAAGTGTGCTGATTTTGGAGTAAGACGGAATTTGAAATTAGCTGAATGGTCATAAGAAGCTCACTTATACTCTTGGGCTCAGTGGGAGCCAGCCTTCAAGATGGCTCCCGTGACGCTCACCTCTTGCACTGAATAGGGCTGACCCATGTAACCGGTAGGATACTGAGGGATTTTCTGAGGCTGGGTCATAAAAAGACATTGTAACTTCTGCCTTCCACTTTCTCCAGTCAGTTCTTCTGAGGCAAGCTAGCTGCCCTGTCTTAAGGACACAAGCCACCCTGGGGAGAGCCACCCATAGCGTGAGAACCTGAAGCCTCCTGCTTACCCACGAGCATCAGCTTGCCAGCTATGTGGGTGAGCCATCCTGGGCAACTCCTTGGGCTCCAATCAAGCCTTTAGATCACTTGTGACCCCTGCCAGCATCTTGCCTACAACCTCATAAGAGATCCTGAGCCAGAACCACCCAGAGCCTCCTGAGCTCTACCTAAATTCTTGACCCACAGAAACTGTCTGGGATGATGGGTTTATCGTTGCTTTAAGGTGCTAAGTTTTGGGATAATTTGTTATGTAACGATAGGTAACGAACACAGAGCCTTAGTGTCTCACCCACTGAAATGGGACTTCTAAACCCATCCTATGGGTTGTTGGGAGGATTGAATGAGTCAAGTCTTATAAGCAATCTAGCCCAGTTTTTGGTACATTAAGTGGTTGATACCTGGCAGCTACTATCACTTGTAGCATTCTCAGATCTTTGTAACACTCATGATGCTTTTGACCTCTCCACCCTCTTGATCACCACCCTCTCTCCACACTCTTGACCTTGACCTAGTGTTTTCCGACTGCACTGGTTGTACCTTTTGAGCACAGTCTTCCTTTGCTGAGCACTCCCTGCTTTTGCAGGAGGGAGCATCTATATGTTTAACCTATTGCAGGTAAGTTAATGCCTTGACTAACACATGATATATTCCCGTTGAGATTTCTTCATGTAGAGTTATTTCACTCTTGCTGAACTTAGCTAATTTCCTGCTTTTTTGACTCAGTTTGTGCCAAATTCTGTACATATGCTTAAAATAAATGCTACTGTACATTCAGTGGGCATCTGCAAATTCCAGCCTCGTTCATTACCTAAAGAAGTCTTCATGAACTTGCCTCTCACACTGAGGTTTGTTTTTTTTTGGGGGGGGGTTCGCACCTGAGGCATGTGGAAGTTCCCAGTCTAGGGGTCGAATCATAGCTGTAGCTGCCAGCCTACACCACAGCTCACAGCAACACTGGATCCTTAACCCACTGAGTGTGGCCAGGGATCGAACCTGTGTCCTGATGGTTACTAGTCAGATTCGTTTCTGCTGCGCCACGACGGGAACTCCCCACACTGAGTTTTTAGAACAAATTAGATCATGTAGGCATGTGAAACCATAGCCAGCGATGCCCAGGAAAAACTGTGGTGTACCCGTGGATCGCTTAGAAGTTTACATCAGGGAGTGTGCAGCCTTTATGCGTTCATGAAAAGCTTTGCTCTCCTAATGCAGTTTTGGATTTAGTGCATTGTCTTTTTTGGGGCCAGGCTTTCATCTGAAATTTTTTGGGGGGGATTTTTATTTTATTTTTTTAATTATAATTGATTTACATCCATCTGAAATTTAACCAAGACGATGCTGGAGCCTTCTTTCCTAAAAGAACGGCACCCTCGTATAAAGCTGTTTTAAAATGTAGACTTTATTATTCAGGCCTGGCGAGGCCAGCAGATGGGGAGATGACTGCCATTGGAAAGGCAGTTTGTGACTCACAGTTCCCAGAGGAGGGTGCTCATCTACCCCAGAAGGGCCCCATGGGGGAGCACCGAGGTCGGTCACAGGCAGAGGAAGCAAGGGGAATTGTGGGTGAGAGGTTGAGAGCCTGTATTTTGGTTTCTGCAGGAAGGAGTGGGTAAGCTGGGGTCAGCAGGATTGAGACTGGATGGTTTGAATCATTCCAGGGGCTCTGGGATGTAGGGCTTTCCCTAGTTGTCTGGTACCTGGTCCTGGGGTGATTACGGCAGGAGATAGTGGTCCAGAGTTTGAAAGGCCCATAAAGGAGTTCCTGTGGTGGCTCAGCGGGAACGAATCTGACAAGTGTCCATGAGGATGTGGGTTCGATCCCTGGCCTTGTTCAGTGGGTTAAGGATCCAGCGTTGCTGTGAGCTGTGGTGTAGGTCGCAGACACGGCTTGGATCTGGCATTGCTGTGGCTGTGGTGTATAGCTGGCGGCTATAGCTCCGATTTGACCCACTAGCCTGGGAACCTTCCTATGCTGCAGGTGTGGCCCTAAAAAGACAAGAAAAAAAATTTTTGTTAATAGTTTGTATTTGAAGATATAATTATTGTGTGGAGTGCAGAAAAACTCTCTCAGCCCCTCCTATAAAGGTCAGAAAGCTGGGATGAGGAAGACCCACCACATCCTGGTTGGATGGGTACTGCCTGGCACCCCGCATGGGGGTGGGGTAAGCAGCCGTGAATAGCTGCCTCCTCATGGTGGTGCCCGAACGCCAGACCAGGCCCAGGGAAGCGTCAAAGTCGCCCTAGCAGGATAAAGCCGGGTTATCGTTTCCAGAGAGACCTATTTTCCTTTTAGGAGACTAGATCGGGATGTCTCCTGAAACATTTACTATTTGACTTGGGGAGATGTGCTTGCTTCTTAAATAATTAGTAAGAAAATTAGCTTCAACATTGGTTGATAGAGAAACTGAAGTGGATTCCCCCCCCCCCAATAGCCTGGGAACCAGAGCCCAGTACCACCCCCCTCCCACCCCCACCCGCCTGCAAGAATTGGCCGTGCTTCAGTAGCCTGTGGACGAAGTCTGAGACTCTAGAGGCTGCAAGGCCCAGGAAGGTGAGACAGGCAAGATCTCATCTCTCTGTGGGGAGGGATGGAAGATTCCATAGCAGAGGTGGCTCCCTGAGCTAGAAGCTAGATGATGGAGGGGGATGGAGAAAAGAAAGCTCCAGAAACCTTGGCTTAAGTGGGAAACCCTTGGGTTAGTGGGATATTGCATATCAACTTTCTCCCAAAAAACTCAAAGCTAAATTGTGTGTGTGTGTATTTAAATAGGCAGCACCTCCACATGGTTGAAAATACCAATGTTAGAAAAAAAAAATCCCACGGAAGTCTGTCCCCCCCCATTCCCATTCACCCCACGTCTTCATATTCTCCCCTGGGTATAGAACCAGTTTTCTTGGTTTCTCATATGTCTTGCATTGTTTTCTCATATAAGCAAATCTTAGTATGTGATCTTATTTCTCCTATTATTGCACATACTCTATACATCCTACTCTGTGCTTCCTTTTTCTTCACTTGGCAGTATAGCCTGGAGATCTTTCCATATCATTGTAGTGAGAGCTTTTGTTTCCTTTCTCACTGCTGCATGGTATTCTGCCATGTAGATGTACCATACTTGAATTAATCAGCTCCGTTTTGATATGTACTTGGGAGTTTCCAGCCTGATCCTATTGCAAACCATGCCACAATGAACAACACTATATGTATCTCATTTCTGACATGTGCTGGTATGTCTGTGGCATACATTCTCAGAAGTGGGATTGCTGGGCCAAAGCGTATATGTACTTTTGATTTGAATAAATAGAACTAATTTGACCTCTCCCTACACTGCACCATTTTGTATTTCCACCGGCAGTGTGTAACAGCCCCTGTTTTCCTTCAGTGTCATCAATAGAATATATTATAAAATTAAGTTTCAAAGTTCCCAAACTAATGATGCTATGGCTTGGGATGGGGTATTTATATTGAAAACATCAGAAAATTTGTATGAGGTGCTTCGTCTTTTACTTACCAGCTAGTAATTCATATACAACCTGCCCAGTGGGTGTTCGGGTACAGGTTGGTGACTGCTTGGGTGGGCGGGAAGGCATAGACCGTGGATGGAGTTGGACCGAATGTCCCATGACCCTCCTTCTATCCTGATTCTCTAGTTTGATGCCATGTCTCATCACTGATCTCATTATCTTCTTCCCTCCCAATGGAACTTACATATGGGAGCCGTGTTCAAAAACAGTTGGTAATTGTCTTCATCAAAGCCATATTTCAATGTCTAAGTACATGTCAACATTTCGTGGACTGACCATATGAATTTCCTTTTCCTTGTGTGACAACCAGGCTGCAGAGGAACTTGCCTGGGTGTGCAGCAGAGCTGGGTGATGTAGGCAGTCCCTCTAGGAGACAGGTTTTGGGAAACAATTCCTTTCTCACACAGAGCAGCCCAGCCACCAGAGCAGACCCATCCATTGGTCTTCATCCCATCTGAGGTCCCTTGGGAATCAACCCAAACAAACACAGAGGGTTTCCTATATCATTTCCCTTCAAAGTACTTTGCCCCTATTCTCTAATCAATCTTCGTGAGACCTTTTGGAAGGGAAGATGGCTTTCCTTATGTCATGGTGACTGCAAGTCAGGACAGCTCAAGGAGAAGGCAGGTTTTGGAGTTCTCATGATGGCTCAGTAGTAACGAACTCAACTAGTATCCGTAAGGATGCAGGTTCAATCCCTGGCCTCGCTCAGTGGGTTAAGGATCTGGCTTGCTGTGAGCTGTGGTGTAGGTCGCAAACTTGGCTTGGATCCCGAGTTGCTGTGGCTGTAGTGTACGCTGGCCGCTGCAGCTCAGATTCAACCCCTAGCCTGGGAACTTCCGTATGCTGCAGGTGTAGCCCTAAAAAGCAAAAAAAGAAAAAAGAAAAAAGAAAAGAAAAAAAGGAGAAGGAGAGGGAGGGGGAGGAGGAGAAGGAGAAGAAGAAGGGGGAGGGGGAGGAGGAGAAGGAGAAGAACAAGAAGAAGAAGAGGAAGGAGAAGACAGGTTTCCTGTAGCCTTCCTCCCGCTGGCACCTCTGGGAGAACCCTGCTCTGTTTCCATCTCCCCCTTCACTCTTTGAATCTCTTGGCGGAAGTTTGGGGCTCGGAGTCGGGTTCCCT
>PVHT021183640.1:1013925-1056036 GCA_004024745.2 Catagonus wagneri | reverse complement strand
CTTTTTCCCACTTTCCTTCCCTGCAGATGGACCCATTTCTCCTGGCTGTTTGCTTCCTAGTGTGGTCCTGACCGGCCTGCCTGGGACGTGAGAGCCTGAGCCTGGGCTGCCCGCCACCCAGCCCTGCCCCTCGGGAATCGGAGCTTACCCAGGCCCGGCATTTAACCACCCAAACTCTGAGTCCACGGAAGGCAGACGGAGCTGGGGGCTGAACCCGAGGCTCTCTGCCCCAGGCCTGAATGTGAGAAGCTCTCTGCAGACTCCAGGGAGCGAAGGGTCCCTTGCACCCACCCATGGGCCTTGTCCTTGCAGCTGGTTCCAGCTTCCCTGGTGACTTACCTTCAAGAAGTTATTGGAGTAGTTCCCGTTGTGACTTGGCAGGTTCTGAACCTAACTAGTATCCATGAGGACGCGGGTTTGATCCCTGGCCTTGCTCAGTGGGTTAAGGATCCCATGTTGCCATGGCTGTGGCGTAGGCCGGCAGCTGCAGTTCCAATTCGACTCCTAGCTGCAGGTGTGGCCCTAAAGAGAAAAGAAAAAGAAAAAAGTTATTGACATGCCCTCTGTGGCCCAGCGGGATTGGTGGTATCGCTGCAGCGTAGGACGTGCTGGTTCGATCCTAGGCCCCGGGCAGTGGGGTCGACTCAGAAGCAAGAGTAGAATTTGCTGTGATGCAAATGTGTGCCAGGTGGGGCGGGCAGGCTTGGGGCGGGCACGGCGTGGGGCAAACGAGCAAGTACCATCTAGGGGAGATGGGTGTGTGGGAGTTCAGGCGTCTTTGTGCTTCAGTTTTCTCCTCTGGAAAATGGGGGTGAGCAGCATATCTACTTCATAAGGTCATCCTGGGCTTCAATGAGTTCATATAATCAAGTGCTTCAAAAAATACGTGGTAAGCATTTTGTTCATGCTTGTGGTGTGTAGTGTGCGAACCGTGCACAGATTGCTGAGAAGGAGGGGTTTCACACACTCCTGAGGGCAGGGAATCTTTGGTTCAGGGATGGCGTTCCAGCCTCCATGCTTTGGGGAACGCTGGCCTGGGGGACCAAGGCTATATGCCAGGAACTTTCTAGAGGAGTCACATTTGAAGAGGGTCTTTTAGGGTGAGTGGGAGGTGTTCTCTGCAGTGACCAGGGGCGCATTTCGGGCGCACAGGACAGCTGGGAAGGGCTGGGAGGCGTGGCGGTGCCTGACATCCGTGGTTTGTGCCATTGGGCTCAGAGTGCTGCGGGCTGCGGGCGTGGGGTACCCAAAGCCTTTGGAGCCTGAGGGCGAGGCCCCTTTTCTGCCACCCTAAGGAGGCCTGGTCACAGTGGGTCCCGTGCCAGCTTTGCTGGTGTGGAGGAGATGGGGCAGAAGGAGAGCTGGAGGAGGGGGGCAGCTGACAGGCAGTGTGAGGAACCCTGAAACGGGGCAGGGGCTGGAGGTGCTGCGGGGATGGAGCACAGAGAGGAGCGCTCGGGTCTGTGCGCTTGGATGCACCCGGCCCCTTGGCGGACCGTGGACAGGCCGCAGCGGGTTGGAGCCTGGGGCTCCTGGCCTTCCCCAGGCTCCTGGGGTGCTGGAAGCCGGCTGCTTGGCTCCTGGGAATCTTGCAAAGACTGCGCAGTATTTTCTCAGCTTTGGCAAGGCAACAAAGCCTGACCTTTACCCACCTTGTGTTTTCGTAAAATACCTGAATCTTTAGCATCTAGCGCGCCGGGCCTGCATGTATCAGGTATTCCGTGATTTTTTTTTTTTTTTTTGGGCTGTGCCAGAGGCATTCGGAAGCTCCCGGACTAGGGATCAAGCCCCAGCCACAGCTGTGACCACGCCAGATCTGCAACCCCTCGAGCTACCAGGGAAATCCCATGGCTGCTTTTGGAGTGAGTGAATGAGTCTGGACCTCTGTTCCCTGGGAAGCCGAGGGGTGGCCTCAGCTCCCCGTGCAGCTCTGTCGTTCCAAGCGGTCTTGGAGTGAGGTCCTCGTCTGCGCTTTGTCCCCACCAGGCCAGCTCTGGAAGCCATGTCTGGGGGAGCCCCGGAGGCCTCCCGCTGGAGGGGGTCCTGCTTCTTCCTTTGAAGCAGGAGTGAGTGGAAACACCACACGGGATGGCCCGGGGGTAGCTGTCTGGTGAGGAGGCGGCGTTTCCCAATCTCCTCTCCCTTCATCTCGCTGTCCCCCCCCCTCCCCGCGCCCGCCGCCCCGTCCCCAACCGCCCCAGCTTCTCTGTTATTTTAAAATCCATTCCCAGAGAAACAATTTCTATGGCAATAAGAACACGACTCCAGGCTTCTCTTGGCTCGAACCGGCCCGACACTTCATTGCCGCTCAGAGGGTGTGTGAGCTGGAGCCAGACCAGCTCCGCCTGGGGCGGGGGAATGGGAGTAACAGTAACTAACTGTTAGAGGGTTTTCGGGAATCCTGCAGCGGGTCCTGTGGAAGGAGACGCAGCACATGGCTCTCCCCCGCCTCCCCCCGCCCCCATCCCCGGGGAGTCAGGGGTCCCCAGCTTCCTTGCCGGGTCTTCCTTTCCCTGCCCTCCCGGAAACCGAGGTTGAGATGTTTCTCTGGTGGCCCGGACAGGACCACCTTGAAAGAAGCTGGCCCCAGGCCAGGTTAATTCTGGAAGACTCAGGCGAGGGCTGGGGGCTCCCGTCCGCCCCGCCCCCAGCCGCCCCCCGGGGCCATCGGGGAAGGTCAGAGCTGGCCCCAAAGACTGCTGACCTTTGCCAGCTCCCCTGCCGCCCCGCAGCCCTGTTTCCAAGCTTGTTCGGTCAGGTGTTAATGGAAGTTGTGAGAAGCAGCCCTGGGGGAGCTCGTGAAGCAAGCTTAAGAGTTTCCTTCAGAAAGAGGGAGGGCGTGAAGAGGAGTGGTCGGTGGAGCCAGGCGGCCCGAGTCTGAATCCCTGCTCTGAGTGGCTGTGATGGAGTGAGCCATCTGACCTCCCTGGGCCTCAGTGTCCTCATCTGTAAAATGGGCACGATTGCAGGGTTTACTTCCTCAGGTCGTTCTGGGGCTTCGCGGAGTTAAAACTTGCAAAGTGTCGAGGACAATATCCAGGAAGCGCTCTTGTGGCCCCCGTGGAGCGATAAGGGCTTTCTCAGAGCGGCCAGCGGGCTGTTGGGCCCAGCAAAGCTTGGGAAAAGCGAGAGTTTTGCAGACACCTGGGACCACGGATCCTTTTCTGGGAGACGTGCTGTTTGGATGTTGTTCCAGACGCTGTGCCCTGGGAAACGCGGGCCCAGCGGGTCGAGGGTGACTGCCTCCGCTGTTATGGCACCCGCCGCCTTTTGCAAAAGACCTCTTGTTGGGGTCGTTTCCTACCTTGTCCTGAAGTCGCCCACCCTGGCGCTGTGGGGGAGCCAGGGAAATACGGAGCGAAGGGCCTGTCGGTTTTCCTGAATCCCTTAGACACAGCTCAGGTTTCAAGGCCAAGAGTGAGAGTTGGGGGCTGGTCCTTGCTCCCAGCAGAACCTCAGCCCCTGGGGGTGGTGCCGAGCAAAGAGGGTCGCCCTTGGAATACGACTGGGAAGCAGGTTGGAGGGTCTGGGGTCCTGAGATGCCCGCAGAGAGTCAGAGGCTGAGGCATTCGAGTCCCAGGAGTGCGACAGCTAGGGGACCCCATGTGGCCCCAGGGTGGGGGAGAAGGCTTCTTTTGTCTCCACTCACCAGGGCACCCACAGTCAACCGGGTACTTCCCCTCATTGACTCAGCGCCGCACCGGTAACGTGAGACTAATAGGATTGGGCTGGGAGCGGATGAGGGGATGTGTTTGTTAAGTACGCAGACCGTTACTCAGCGGGGCCTGCTCACTGGACCGGGCCCCCAGCTCTGCAGACCCCACGCCCGCCCTCTGAACAAAACTGAGGATGGACGTTTGCTCCGTGTGTGTGTGTGTGTGTGTGTGTGTGCGCGCGCGCGTGCGCGTAAAGCTGTCTGCCCCCATGCCTGGCTGTGGTTTGCAGCCCAAACATCTTTGTTTGACGGTGTCTGGTCCGTTCCCCTTCCTCGTTCTGGAAGATCGGGGACCGTGTGGCCTTTGCTGAGAAGCCCCCGGTTCCTAGCACTCAGGGGGCCCAACAGAGGGGCTCCTTGGCTTGAAACCACTGTGAAAAGCTCAGGCTGCCCTCTTCCCTAGAGACTAACTTCTGGAATCAGGCCCCGTGGCAGGCTGCCTGCTGACCCTGCCTGCCCTGCTGGCCCCCGGAGGCGCCAGGGCCTTTGGGGAGAAGGTGGCCCGTTTCCTTCTGATTTGGCTCCAGCTGTCTGCACCCTGGCCAGTTTCCTCTGGCATCTGACATTTTTGTCATTCCTGCAAGGGCTTATCTGGTGAATCAGCGCCTAGCTCTTCCTGCCTCTCCACGATTGACTTGGCCGCAAGGAGGCGGGTTCTCTGGTTCCAAGAGGTCTCAACCTGCCTGGACACCTTCTGTTTCTGCGGTCATGGGATCCTGGGCCTCTACGGGGTTTGCCAGGCTCTTTCTCTCTTTTGTCCCCTGGCTGCTGGTGACAGCTCAGATCCTGAAACTCCTTGTGCCAGAGCTCTGAACACTGCCTTCCTGGAGAGGCAGCTGAACAGTGGGAACAACTCCTCCAGCAGCAGCCCACTCTGACCCCGCCTAGCTATTCCCAATAATTTGAAATACTGCTTTTATCACATACTAAATTTGCCTGCGTACACAGTCCTTTTTCTTCTGTCTTTATTTTTTTCTTTTTAGGGCCACACCTGAATCATATGGAAGTTCCCAGGCTAGGAGTCGAATTGGAGCTGCAGCTGCTGACCTACACCACAGCCACAGCAACACCAGATCTGAGCTGCATCTGCAACCTACGCTGCAGCTTGTGGCAACCCAGATCCTTAACCCACTGAGCGAGGCCAAGGATCGAACCCACACACTTATGGATACTAGTTGAGTTCTTAACCTGCTGAGCCACAGTGGGAACTCCTCACAGTCCTTTTTCTGAACTCTTAATCTGATCTGGTGCCAACATACATTTTAATTGTTGCATCTTTATTCTTATCTTTTGCTAGTTGCTAGAGCTATTCTTCTTTCACTGTTCAGTTTTTCTCCAATTTTTTTTTTTTGTTGTTGTTGCTTTTTTAGGGCTGCACCTGAGGCATATGGAGGTTCCCAGGCTAGGGGCTGAATCACAGCTACAGCTGCCAGCCTACACCACAGCTCACGGCAATGCTGGATTCTTAACCCACTGAGCAAGGGCAGGGATCGAACCGGCAACCTCATGGTTCCTAGTCGGATTCGTTTCTGCTGTGACATGACGGGAACTCCTCAAAATAGTCTTAGCATCTGTTGTACACTTTTTCTTTTGGGTGAATTTCAGAATCATTTTTTTCTTGTTCTATAAAACATGCCTTTGGGATTTTGTTCCAGTCTGTGTTGACTTAATGGATTAATAGATTTCAATGTTTAGAATATTGTGTGTTTTTCAGGAACAAGGTATACTGCTCCATGTGTCCAGATCTTGTTAGAATTATTCTTAGGCATTTTATAGTTTTTATAGCTATTGTGAATGAGTCCTTTTTGTTCCCTGACTCTTGTAAACGTTTATGTCTGGCAAATAGGAAAGCTGTTGATTTGGAGCATGTTGATTTTATATCCTGCTACCTCAGGCATTTAAAAAATGTTTTAATGCTTTTTCATGGGGTTCTCTAGGATTTTTGAGGTAGAGAACCCTGCAGTCTTCCATTGTGTGGGTGTGTGCGTGTATTTGTGTGCGTGTGTATTTGTGTGTGTGTGTTGGTCATTGCACACACAATGTGGTTGAGTTGGAAGAATGGAGCTTCATCTTTCTAACAAAGGATGGCCAGGTGGGAGGCTCTGAGAAGAGAGAGGGAAGTGATCTGTTCTCACCCAGGGTCCCCCTTTCTGCTGCTGCTTCTCTCCTCCTCCTCGTTTACTCTGAAGAGAGGCAGACAACATGTGGGTCCTGGATGTAGCTAAAATTTGATGAGATATTTTCCTCACTTCTTGGTTTATAGATAGAATGTTCTGGGGAGTCAGAGGACCCAGGATTCACCTACCTTTTCCTCCCCTGTGTCCCCCCATTTATTAAACAAGCAGATTAATGATGGACCGTGGTTTCTAGCTCCTTGTAGGGCCAGTCATTCTGATTGGAGGCTGAATCATTCCTGCCGTCATCACCCAGCTGTCCTGTCCTCCCCCATCCGCAACAACGCATTCATCCTGAAAACAGCCCTGGTCCTAGACCATGAGCTTCTGTTTGGTCTCTTTCTCTGTGACAGAGCCAGCGTCTGTGTGAAGGGGGTGGGGCAGTGAATGCTGAGCCAGCGTGGGGAGTGTGTGATTTCTTCTCTCCCCCCGCCCAGCTTGTCCTATGCTGGGAAATGCAGTTAAAATGAAAGCCAAGGGACATTTTTTTTTTTTTTTGCCTTTTTAGGGCCACACCCATGGCATATGGAGGTTCCCAGGCTAGGGGTCAAATTGGAGTTGAAACTGCCGGCCTACCCCACAGCCACAGCAACAAGGGATCCGAGCCACATCTGCGACCTACACCACAGCACCGTCGGCCGGATCCTTAAGCCACTGAGTGAGACCGAGGATCGAACCCACGCCTGCATGGATGCTAGTCAGGTTCGATAACTGCTGAGCCACGACGGGAGCTCCCGAAGGGGCATGAGCAGAGCTAAGAACATGCACCTGTGTCCTTCTATACAGGTGTCTCAGGCGATGTTCCCCCTAAACTGCAGGTGGCCCAAAGCACCTTAGGATGAGGGCGAGAAAGCAGTGTTCGAGACTGACATGACACGCTCTTATAGACTGCTGCTGGCCACATCTCAGTCCGTGCATTAGACGTCCAGTTGCTTCATATGGCCTGGGGCTGGCCATGCAGGCGGACCCTGGTCTTTCTGTGCCTATTGGTGGGGAATCACAGTGACAGCTAAGACTGTGTCACAGCGGTGACCCGGAGAATACAGAAGGTCAAAGTCATGAGTGCCTGGGATCTTGGGACATCCTAGCAGCGAAGCTTCTGGGGGGGCCTGGAATTTTCTGCCTTGGTTATCACTATATCCCTGGAATCTGCCCATTTAGAGCCAGAAATAGGTGATAAAGCCAAGTAGGTTCATGCTGGGCGGACATCTGCCAGCTGTGAGGGGGACGGCGGGACCGCTTATAAAGGTTTGGCCAAGTAGGGCTGCCTTGGGTGGGCCTCAAAGCACGGACCTAATTTTCAGAACTTTGGAGTTAGACAAATCGACATCAAAAACTTGGCTTCCCTGCTTGCTGTGGACAAGTTCCTGTTACCTTGAATCAGTTTACACCTCTGTGAGATGGGACCAATCCTAGCCAGTTCCTGTGGGCGCATGAAATGAGCCATTTGAATCGGGGCTGTGTGTTCCGCTTGGAATCCAGTGTGAACGGTGGCCCCTGGGGTGGGTGGCGCTGCCTTTCAGTTGGCGGGGCACCTGGCCACGTGTGTGCCGTGGGCAGCTGCCCCAGATCCTGTCCTGGCTTTGCTTTTCTCTCGTTTCCTGTGCTCGTTCTGCGGCCGGGGGCGCAGCCCTCGGCGTCAGGAGCCCCTTCCGGGATGGTTTAGTCTGCGCGGCGGCTAACCCAGGGGTGAGCATGCAGCGTGGGCTCAAACAGTCCCTGATTGAACCGCAGCGGGCCTGAGTGGGACACTGCAGTGTTTGGCTCTCTTGGCTGAGAAGCCCAAGGGGCTCCAGAGCTCAGGATCCTGGAGCTGCCTTCTAACCTGGAATGAACCAGGGCGTGAGCGGGCGGCCCGGTGGAGCCTGAGGCAGAGGGCGGGTCCAGGCATTGCGTGAACAAGGCGCAGTTGGCAGGGGGCGGGAGGGCTGGAAGTTGTCTGCCTGCTGGCCTGGGGCAGCTGCACGTGGGGACAGCTGTCTCAACTTCGGACATAAGATCTGCCCCAAGATGAATAACAGCCTGGCCGTGCCCGTGGGGAGTGGAGAGGGGCTTGGGTTACCGCGCACCAGGAAATTCGCCTGCCCTGCTGACAGTGGGTGGGTAGGCTGCAGGATGGATGGGCCCTGGGGGCTGGAGGGTGTCTGGGCCAGACAGCTCACCCCTGGCCCAGCCAAAGGCACCCCCGCGGGGTGCAAGCCAACCCTCCCAAGGGCCGCTTTCTTTCCGCTGGACTTGAAACCGGCAGGCGCTGATCTCCAGGAATTATGTGAAGAACTGGAATGGAAACCAAATGTTGGTGTCAGGTAGAGAAAGCTGATGGAAGCCCGTGGCCCAGCAGGCCTGGGGTCCGGTGGCCAGCACAGATGTTTAGGTGAAAGGGGTCTTCTGCATCTTCTTTCAAAAAAGGTTTATTCCCCCCCCGATTATATTTATTATAGATCATTTGGAAATTATGAAAACGTGGAAAGAAGGAAATCATTTGTAATTCCATTTGTTTAAAAATTTTAATTATTTTCATCATGATAGAATACACACAACCGCCTTAACCATTTTTTGGGGATGGGGGGCTCACGTGTGGCACACGGAAGTTCCCCGGGCTAGGGGGCTGAACTGGAGCTGTAGCCGCTGGCCTGCACCACAGCCACAGCATCGTGGGATCCTACACCACAGCTCGCGGCAACACTGGATCCTTAACCCACTGAGCGAGGGCAGGAATTGAATCCGCATCCGCATGACTACTAGTTGGATTCGCTTCTGCTGAGCCATGATGGGAATGCCCTATAATTCTATTTTTGAGAGGCATATTTCCTTTTGGTCTTTACTCTGTGCTTGCCTATCTATCATCTATCTGTCTGTCTGTCTATCTATCTATCATCTATCTGTCTATCTATCTATCTGTCTATCATTTTGCAGAGTTGAGATCGTGCAGGATATGTTAAGGAGGAAGATCAGTATATTTAATCTCGGGTCCTACCTTTTAACATATTTGCCTGGAAGCCTCAATGAAGCAGTCTTCTGTCATTCTGTAGCTATTCCAGATGCCCAGGGTTTCGCAGGGACCGTGTCAATTGCTGAGTTGGCAGAAATGGTTCAGAAAATGTCCCTGCCTTCACAGTCCAGTAGAGGAGAATCCGCGAACAGGTATCACATGAGGTCTAGAGTCCCAGAGGTTTGGACAAAGGGACACGAGGAAAAGAAGCAGGAGCACGTGGTACCCAGGACAGCTGGGGAGACCTTCCAAAAGAGGGTGACATTTGAGGTGACTCTGGAGGCAGAAGAGGCAGAGATGGGGAGGGCTGAGGACAGCGAGGGAGCAAAGGCCCAGCAAGGGAGCGGGAGGGGGCCCAGCATGGTGTGGTCCCGGCTTCTGAGAACGAGAGATGGAAGCAAGGATGAAGGTGAGCATCCTGGGGGCCGTGAGGAGCCACTGGAGGCCTGGGAGGATTGGAGCGGAGTGACATGGGTCACCAGAAACAATGCCCTTCAGGGCCTTGCAGCCGCGCCAAGTCGGGAGGCTGACGTTGTGTCACCAGCCTGCAGAGGGATGAGTACAGCCTGGCAAACGGTGACGTGGCAAATTTGCAAAACTTCCCGAGAATCTCTCACCAACCCCAACTCAGCACCACCCTCTTTTCAAAGCCTGCGGAGGCTGAGACCTAACGTGTAACACGTGGGAGGCGATCTTGCCTTGTGGCTTTGTTTCCCAGGGTGTCTAATTTGGTGAGCGCGAGTCTGACTCCAAGTTCAAGTCCTGCCTCTGCCCCCTGCCAGCTGTGTGACCCAGGAGAAGCCATTTCTTCTCCATCAGCCTCCATCTCCTTGTCTGTAAAGCGGGGACAACCATCATGCCTACCTCAGAAGTGGTGGTGAAGATTCGACAAGAAAAGTCTTTAAAGCACCTGCACTATCCCTCCTGGATCATGTATTTTTGCTTCTGATGTCATTTGGAAATTTTTCTGAAAGTTGCACAGGTGAATAGTTTCAAGAACCAAATATTTCTATGAGGCTGAAAATGGAAAACAGCAGTCCTCTCTCATCTACCTTCTTTCTCCAGTTCTCCAGAGACAACCATTCTAACCCTGTAAACTTTTCGTATTTTTGGTATTGGCCCCCACGTCTCTAAGAACCGTAGTTACATGCCTACTCTTGATGTTTCTCTTTGGGGCGAGAGTGGAGCATCTCCCACATGCTGTCCTCCCCTTCACACACATTTCCTGTGTCCTCATTTGCCCAAGACACTTCATTTATGTCACAGTTCTGGCCGGCTGAATGCTCGGGTCTGGCATTTCTATGCCTCATGATAGCTGAGCCAGACAGTGTACTATGATGCCTTTTTCTTTTCCTGAACACATTTTTGACCTTCCTTGTTTTGGTTCACTTAGCTTTTCTGTATTTGATTAACTTGTCTCCAAACGCTCCCCCCGTCATGCAGATTTCCTTCTGATACTGCATTAGATATTCCATTAATTTCACCTTCTTGGAGCAGTTGCTCCTTGAACCTCTGATGTACTGAGATATGGGCAGGCAGAAATCGTGACCTGCAATTTTGGGATCGCTCTTCACCAGCAACCTGGGTATTTCCTTTCCCCCAAGCTTCTTTCCCGTATGGGGCACCCTCTTTCCTGCATTTCCCACCCACTCTTTTGGTTTGCCTTCTCATCGTGATGGAATACATCCTCCGGGAGCTTTCTGAGAAAATGTGGAGTATGCCCAAGGCTTGAGGTTCGGCGTTCTCCCCTAGAATCAAGGCTGAGACATTTATGTGTTTCTCCTGCCCACCTCAGACCTGGGGCTTTACACCAGGGTCTCTCACCCGACTTCCCGCCTCCCTCAGGCTATACCGCCAGGCATCCGTAAGCCCAGCAATGAGAGCTTATCCCTGTGAATGCCCACTGTCAGTTTCTGGCCTCTTACAAATTCCTCTCCTTTCTCTCCGACTTAGCCATGCACTCAATAGTATGTATTTTTGCTATTTTAACCAGCGGCATTTGTTGCACTGAACTAGGAAGGATTTTGTGAGCAAGTTGAGGGCCTGGGGTGCGGGAGGGGAAGTGCGGCCGTCTGGGGAAGGTGAGAACCAGAGCCTTTTTCCAAAGGCCCCAGAACGGAGATGACTGCCCGTCGAGAACTCTCACTCACATGCTCTAGGTGGGCCTGCCGCGTGCTCGGAGCTGTGGGGCGACTTTGCCTGGTCCACGGGCACCTATGGTTCAGGCACTACCTGGGAGCAAAGACTCAAATTTCAACCCACTCGCGGGTGCAAACAAGGGGACAAAAACAAGGGACGAATGAGTGAACACACGACTGAATGCCTGAACCATGTCCTGCGGGAAACTGAGGCACCGGCTTCACCCCTCCTCCGGGCTAGGGCTCTAATTCTGACGGCGGCCTGGCGCAGCGCCCTCATCTGTGCTTTGTTGCCACCAGACCAGCTTTCCAGAAGCCACTTTAAAGAAGCCACAAAGACCACCAGCTTTAGGGGGGTCTTGCTTCTCCCTTTGAAGTGGGAATGGGTGGGGAAGGGGGAGTTTTCCAGAAAATTCCTTGAGTATTCTCCATGTAAATATCTGGTGAGGTCTCAGGAATTGGGGACTGCCCCTCAGGGGCTGAGAAGCTGAGGGCCCACTGCAGGGGGCTGTGGGGGAAAAGGCCCGGCCAGCTGGGGCCTCCCACAAACTCCCAGAGCTCTGTGCCCCGCTCTCCTCCCTGCTCCCTCTCTCCTCCTCGCATGGCTTCAGGTCCCCTCGGAAGGGCATGCTCTCCCTAGGTCTTCTCTTTGGCCTCTGCCCTTTGCCCCCACCCTGCCTCTCCGGCCTGACCTACTAACGAAAGCCTCCTGTGCGGAGGTCGGTGCTGCTGGTGCTGGAAACAGAAGCCACGTGGGGGATGGGCAGCGGAAGGAGAGGGGGCGGGGAGGGCGCCAGGCCTCGGAGTCAGAGCAGATGGTGGAGAAAAGAGGCTTGTGTGCCTCCCCGGGGGGTCCGGCTCCAGTACAAGATGGGAGCTTTTCTGGTCCTGGGAATTTACTTATCCATGAGTACAGGTGACACCGTGTTGCGGGGTGTGGGTCACTGCCTTCTTGCTGGAACTTCTGGGACCTGGTGACAATTCTGGTCATTGTTTACCTTCCCCATGGCCTGACTCGGTCCAGGCTGTGCATTCGTGTTGGGCAGGGGCCGCGACCCACCCCCCCAGACCCTGGGTATCCTGGGTGTGTGTCAGTGCAGGTCCTGTTGAGTGACAGCTGGGCCCAGGAGACGTGAGGAGGAAAGGGGAGCTCCATCCTCCGGGCGGCGCTCCGTAGGTCTTCTCCCGGGCCGTCTGCGAGAGGGAGCGATTGCTGCTTTTGGACCCAGTTCTAGAGGCCTTAGGGCACAGAGACAGGGTCTGTCCGCCTCACTGCGGTTCCTGGAATATTAACTAGGGACCAGGTTTCCAAAAATCAGGCTCATGGTCACGTCTGGGAACCCCGAAAAGGTGGCAGAGGTCTGTGACCCAGTTTCCACTTGCCTGAACTGCTCCTCCCTCCACAGGCCCAGTGTGGCCACCACCCGGCTGTGTGGCCTGGGGCCAGCCCTGTGTTGGAGGTGGAATAATGGGCCCCGTTCTAATCCCGAGTCCAGGTCCGTGACTGCTGCCTTACTTAATTGAGGCGATTTTGCAGATGTGATTAAAGACACCGAGAAGGGGGATGGTCCTAGACTCTCCAGCTGTGCACATGCTAATCCCAGGACCCTCCTACGAGGGAGGCAGGAGGGCGGATGTGACCATGGAAATGAGAGGTCGGAGTGATGTGAGGAAGGGGCCTCTAGCCAGGGAGCGCAGGCAGCCTCGGGAAACTGGAAAAGACTCGAAACAGATTCTCCCCTAGAGCCTCTGGAGGGAACCAGCCCCGTTGACACCTTGACTCCAGCTTGGTGAGACTGATTTGGACTTCGGGCCTCCGGAGTTGTAAGATCATGAATATCTGTCACTGTACATCACTCAGCTGGAGCTCATTTGTTACAGCAGCCCTAGCAAACTCGTACACTGCGTCTCCTCTCTGAACCACAATCTGCTCATTGGAGGATGGTCACAGCACCCATGTCCTGACCCCAAGACCCTGAGGATCAGGGCACAGGAGACCTTGTGGTCTTCTCAGCTGTTGCTGGAACTTTCTGTCACTTAAAGCCGGTTTCTGCCCATCATTGGATGAAAGGATAAAGAAAATGTGGTATTTATGTGCAATGGAATATTATTCAGCCTTGAAAAAGAAGGAAATCCTGCCATTTGTGACAACATGGGTGGATCTGGAGGATAGTATACTAAGTGAAATAGGCCAAATGCAAGAGAACAACTCCTGTATGATCCTACTCGCAGGAGGGCTCTGAAAGTGTCAAATTTATAGACACAGAGAGTGGAATCTTGCAGGAGGGGCAATCAGTGAGGTGCTAGTCAAAGGGTCCAAAGCTTAAGTTATACCAGATGAATAACTCCTAGAGGTCTACACAGCATAGACCCGTAGTTAGCAATACTGTACTGTATGCTTAAACATTTGCTAAGAGGAGAGTTCCCGTGGTGGCTCAGCAGTAATGAACCCGACTAGTATCCATGAGGACTCGGGTTCCATCCCTGGCCTGGCTTACTGGGTTGAGGATCCGGCATTGCCATGAGCTGTGGTGTAGGCCCCAGACATGGCTTGGATCTCACATTGCAGTGGCTGTGGTGTAAGGCTGGAGTCTGCAGCTCCAATTCGACCCCTAGCCTGGGAACTTCCATGTGCCATGGGTCCTAAAAAGACCAAAAAAAAAAAAAAATTGCTAAGGGGGTAGATCTTATGCTAAGTGTTTTTATCACAAAATAATAATAATAATAAAGATGATGTGGATTTGTTCGTGACATGGATTGTAGGGACCGCTTGGCTAGTGTACATTTACTTCTGAATTCATCAAGTTGTATCCATTAAATATGTAATAGCTTTGGATGTGTCAGTCTTACCTCATAAATATGTATAGCTTTGGATGTGTCAGTCTTACCTCATAAATATGTATAGCTTTGGAAGCGTCCATCTTACCTCAGTAAAATGGTTTAGGGGAAAAAAGGCAGGGTTCCAGCTCTCACTGCCATAAGGTTCCCAGTGTCCTGTTGTGAGGTCTCTACTGGAAGGGAGAAACCCTTATCCCCAAGAATTCTAACCAAAAGCTCAGCGAGCCCACCACAGCCCTGATTAAAAGAAACCTTCCTAGCAGGAAAACTGCAAGTCATTAGTTGGCAGCTTTTTCTCGTGTGACCGTTGGGTGGGCTGGTTCAGAGCGTTCTGTGGCTTGCGATGGATTTAATTTTCTGTCTTGATCCCATGGCGAAACCCACAACTAGTAGCGCCTGAGCGGGGCCGGCCCTGGCTCCTGGGACCGACACGAGGTGCAGATGAAGGGCCCTTCTGCGTTGCCGTGTGGGGACCGCCTGGCTGCCGGCATGCCCGGGAGGAAAGCGCTTTCATCAGCGGGACTGGGGGACAGTGGCTGTGCGGAAACCAACCAGGGCCTTGAAAGGGCGTCGCTTGGCCTGCCGGCGGGCGAGAGGGGCCATTCCTCCCCGGTGACTCTCTGTCTTTCTCGTGGCCGGCCCCGCGGTGCCTGCAGGACTTGGGCGAAGCAGTCAGATGAGAGGGGAAAGGTGAGGGGCAGGTGGGCTGCCGGGCCAGGGGACATCTGCCTTCGATCACAGCGGAGAGCAAAGCGCGGCCAGGGAACCACCTCCGACCAGGCTGCTCTGGAGGCTGCAGCTTTCGGTGGGCTCTCTCTCAGCCCTGGGGTCGCACACGCAGGGGCCGCCAGAGAAAACCTTCTGGAACCTAGCTGTGTTCACATCCTGCCCTTGCTTAAAACTGTTCCGAGGTCTCCCCTAACCTCAGGCCAAGGCTGGAGCGCATGGCCGCTCCAGCTCCACACGGCAGCTCCTCTGGCAGTTCTAGAGCTTTCAGGCATCTGCAAATGCCCATCCTCCTCGTGAACGGCCCTCAGCCCAGACCGGGAGTGAGGCTGATCCTGGATGCTGAGGGTGCACAGACTCGAGTGCGACCTGGTGCTTTCCCTCTGCCAGTGTTGGGGGGCCTGGACGAAGCAGGATTTTGTGTGTCCTGGGAGGGACCCGTGAGGCCGGGGTCAAGGGCAGCAGGAACGAGAGGGGGAGGCAGTGGCCCAGTGGATGCAAGGGAGTCAGCATAAAGCCCTGTGAGGTGCGGGCGAGGGGCTGAGCGGGAGAGGCTGGGGCCCAGGGCTGCAGGGGAGGGAGGCGGGTTTGGTGCGTGGGACACCGCGTTTGCATCTGAGCCCGGGACGGGGATGTGCCGGCTGTCCGGCTGTCCCGGGGAAGGTGTCCAGAGGCCTTCCCCGCAGCGGTCTGGAGGGCCGAGCTCCCTCAAGGTGGGCACAGCGGGAGGGGGTCATGGGACCTGGGGGACCCCAGCGTCTAGACGAGGCTCAGAGAGGGAGGAGGAGGAGGGGCTGACAGAGCTCAGGGAGTAGGGAGGGGACACCTGGGAGACGGAGGCCTGAGCACGGGGCTCCTCTTCTGAGAACTGTGGCCGCGAAGAAGAGGAGACGCCGGGATGAAGCCTGGGCGTGGGGACCTGGATTTGAGGCGACAGCCTGGAGCCTGGGGGTCGTTGGAGTGAGCTCCAGGGGAGAACGGACACGAGAGCATGGACGCCAGGGGACTGGGGGGTGCGGGGACACTTGGCTGGGCCTCGGGTCCCAGGTGAGCTGCTGAGAGGCTGCCTGCTTCTGCGTGGGAGCGGGCATGCAGCCGGGGAAGCCCGGGGACGGCTGGGGACGAGGCCAGGGAAGCCCGGGGACGGCTGGGGACGAGGCCGGGGCAGGGCGCGCGTGTGGACTCGGTGTTGTCAGTGGAGGAGCTGGGCCGCCTGCGGGTGGGGGGAAAGCAGAGGAGTGGCGGGAATGTCATCAGAGCATCCGGGGGGCGACCAGGGGGGACTGGCTGCCGCCAGCGTGGAGGCCGGGCGGGGAGTGGCTCTGAGGGGGCAGAGTGCCTTATGCAGGGTGGAGGTGACTTCTGTCCGTCCCCGGCAGAGCCAGGCTTCCCCTCCTCAGGGCTCCCCCAGTATCCCCGGTCCTGGCCTGTTCTCATCACTGGCCTCCTGCTTCTGGGGTTCTTCGCACTGTCTGTCTCCATTCTGCTCTGTTAGCCTGGGACCACGTCAGGAGCTGGTGCCTACCAAGGGCTTAATAAATATTACTGTCGAATGGCTTAGAACTGCCATCGGGAGCCTGGGGGTCTGCGTTCTGGAAGCCGGCAGTTAGACGGGGCAGATGCAAAGCGGCTCACGTCTGCACCCAAAGTGACCCACACGTGGCTCTGCTTCGCTGGATATTCTCGCTGAGCCCCTGGCTCGGGGACGGTTTTGCAGACCTAGCTGTTTGCAGAACTGCCTGCCTGGCAAGGGTGTAGGACTCTTCCCCAACACCGCCAGCCCCGTGGGCAGTAGAAGCCTGGCCCCGGCCTGCTGGAGGATGTGGTCGCTGGCTCGGCCAGTCTGGGCTCCCAATTGTCGGACTTGTGGGCGAGCGGCAGCGTTGCTCGGGCCCTTCTGCTGAAGCGACAGTGATGGCCTCTGTGGTAGTCCCCAGCTCTGGAGTTCCCGTCATGGCTCAGTGGGTTAAGGGCCTGACCAGTATCCATGAGGATGCAGGTTCGATCCCTGGCCTTGCTCAGTGGGTTAAGGATCCAGCGTTGCCGTGAGCTGTGGTGCAGTTCGCAGATATGGCTCGGATCCTGTGTGGCTGCGGCTGTGGCGTCAGCTGGCTGCTGCAGCTCCGATTCAGCCCCTGGCCTGGGAACTTCCATATGCCGTGGGTGCGGACCTTAAAAGAAAAACAATGTCCCCTGGCTCTGTGGCTGCCCTGTCTCTTCCATCTGCTGCTGAAGAGGAGGCGGAGGCCCAGAGAGGGATGGGACCTGTACAAGGTCACACAGCAATTTCTGCTGCGGGATCCCCCATCCAGGGCTCTGGAAGCTCTTGTGAGGAGACCCCTGGAACCCACTGGCTCATCTCAGCGCCAGGTCCGCCTGCGTTTAACCAGCGTTTCCCTGCTTCCTGCAGGGGGGCAGTTTAAGGAGCCCCCCAGTGATTTGTGCTGGTTCGAGAGACCAGTAAGAGGTGGGAAGCGAAGGCGGGTTTGAGAAGTGGAGATTCTGAGGAAGAGACAGACTTGGCAGACGGCAGGATCTAATCTGGAATGTCGCATCCGTTCTCCGGGATTCTGCCCTTTGCGGGGGAACTGAGGAATTCCTTAGAGACTCAGACAGCTGGGGCTTCCAGGGTGTCACGGGCCACCCCGCGGAGCTGGTGTTTGGGGCAGGAAAAGGGGATGCAGGCCCAGAGGTGTTCTGCTCACCAGAGACTCGCTTGTTTGTAATTGTGTGTGAGCCTCGGCGGGTGTCAAATGCCAGATTCCACAGTCAGTCCCTTTCAGCCGTCACATTCCTCAGATTCTTATCTGTGTTTCTTTTTTTCCCCCCTCAAATGAACACTGGGAACCACTCTCCCCGCTGATTGCAGGAGGATGGAAGAAAATTAAAAACAGGAGTCCTGGCTTTCGTCCCGGCTCTGCCACCAGCTTGCCATCCACCTCGGTTCCTCCCCTCCCTTTCCCACCTGTGAGGGGGCGGGGCGGGCTGGGATGATCTCTGCTGGCCCCTCGTGGTGATGAGCTTCCATAATCCTCCACCCAAGCCCGGAGCAAGATGCTGTCCAGAAAGTATATCTAAATGAAATTCCGACCAAGCAGGAGAATCTTCCAGCATATTTGCAGTGATGGGAGCTTAGGAATGGTGGCCTTTCCAGGGTTCCCCTCCCTGAGCGTTGTAGCAGAGATTCTCCGAGATGGTCATTCTGACTTCTGAGGGGCGGGGCCCTCCGGGGAGTGTCCGGTGGGTTGCACCTCCCCGCCCAGCAGTCCGCTGTGTGGCCCTTGGCTGTACCCGATGGCAGTAATACCCTCGGCAGTAACTGCCACTGAGGTTCCTTTACAGGTGACAACCTGCTTGTACGTTCATTTGTTTTGGTGGCCCCCAGGCTGCATGATATTATTCCCATTTTATAGAGGAGGCAGTGGAGGCTCAGGCAGCATGAAGCCCATTCAGCTAGGACGAGAGCCTGGCCCTCCGGACCCACCCGTGCCCCGGGCACCATCCACATCCCAGAGCGCGTGGGGCCACAGGGCTAGTCTGAGGCCTTGCGTGAGGCGGGCTCTCCATGACCACGCGTGGGATGGGCGGGCGATATCCCCGCCATGCAGAGCCAGCACCCTGGTGGGCAGTCAGTCGTGGGGGCCTTAGGGGCACGTGGATCCTAAAATCCCAAACCACGGGGCTGGTCAAGCCCAGAGTGGTGTGACCCTCACAGATCCAAGTACAGTGTCTGAGATCTCCCATCATCTAGTGGAGGGAAAAAAAAAAAAAATTCAGCTCCCATAAGAGTAAAGAGTGCCAAAGAGCAAAGTGTTCTTTTGTTCCGGACAAGATCCGGCTCGTTCAGGATCATGATTATATTCTCATTATAAAATATAATCGTTTATAATTTAATAGTAACATGTACGACCTCCCTAGAGGTTTTGCAGTCCACAAGTTAAATTCATAGAGATATTATTGCTCTTAAGACTTCTGGCAGCCCTTGGAGGGTGGGCTCCCATTTTGCAGATGAGGAAACTGGGGCTCTGAAGTTGAGATTTGCCCAAGGCCATTTGGGTGGTAAGTGGGGCAAGTAGGACACAGACTAGGCTTCCTGGTCTCACGTTCTTATGCCTTGACAGTACTGTTTGATAGCAAGTTGTTTCAATTAGGATACTTTCAGATATGAGTCGTAAAAACCCTACTGATGTAGGTTTAAACAAGAAGGTCATTTTATATCTCATATTAAGAGGTGGGTATCTCCAAAGTTGGCTGATTTGGTGGCATCATGCACTCAAGGACCTTGCTTTTTTCTCTGCGTTCCCCAGGCTGTTTTTGCTCATCGCTCTAAGATAGCTGCCAGAGCTCCAGGCCTCACATCCTTATCCACTGCATCTAGAAATAAGGACAAGTTTCTCTTCTTGTACCCCACCCCTTCCCCATAGGGGATAACGTTTTCTAGAAGTCCCTTAGCCAGCTTCCTCTTGCTTATCATTAACCAGAACTAGGTGAATGGGCCTGCCCCTCAACCAGCGAGATTACAATTTTGCCCAGCTTTCTTGTCCTTAGTGATACCCAGAGTCTGAAGAAACCCAGGGGTCTGTTGGTAAGGGAGGTAGAGAAGAAGATGACTGTTGGGGACACTTGTGTCATCTGTGAGAGGTCCACTTGGGCCTGTCTGTCTTATAGTCTGTTCTTAAGGACACAGTCCCCAGAGTGCCTGCTGCAGGGGTCCTAAGCCCCTTGTTTTGTACCATTTCACCTGCCCCACCCCCCAGCTGCCTAGAGCATCTGACCCAAAGTAACTAGGCCTGCTGGGGCCTGCTGTGATTGGGGCAGTTGGACCAGTCAGATTCTTTCCATCCCAGGAGACAGAACTGGGAGAGAAGAGGCCATTCTCATCTGTGTTACCCAGAGTGTGGTCTGCGAAGAAAGGAAGCAGCTCAAAACAGCATGCTGACCAGCGCCCGTCTCTGAGCACGTATTTTTCTTTTGAGAGGAGGACGCTTAGCCTGTCCTCTTTCTTCTTCTGTAACATAGTGATGGCAAACGTTCTTACCTCGGGAGAGCGCCTTCGGCAGAGGTCACCTGCTGGCCAAGTGCATCTGGCTCTCTCTTGGACACCGAGGACCGCTGGCGGGTTCGGAACAAACGCAGGGCACCTCACTGACTCGTAGTGGGCACTCGGGAAAAGGAGCCAGACGGCCTCTCAGCATAGGGCCCCCCCAAACCTGTGCGGGAACGCCGATCCCCTGGAAAGGCATTTGGCCCCATCTTCTCACAACGTGTCAACGCTGGCACTCCCGTTAAGGGGAGGAGACGTGGATCAGTATCAAAACGCGGAAAACCACACGGTCCGTTCGGCTAAACCGTATACTCCCTTAGCTGCCCCTCTCTGAATGGGAAATTCAATCCCAAAGTAGCTGACATCCCGTGCGGGGCTCTTTCCAGCCTCCTCTCAGGTGGGGGCGGGGGCTGGGGCCAGGAGATGCCCCGCTGCGGAAGCTGCTAGAGGATGAACACAGACAGTGATGAAGTGGGAGGAAGCCGGAGGCACGGCCGCACTCCCCGGCGTCTGCGGCTTTCCAGCCCCCGCACACACGGATCCACATTCTCCCTCGAAGCCTCAGTTTGGGACCCTGGAGACCAGGCCGCTGTCCTCCTTTCTCACAGAAAGCTTTGGGCCTTGGCCGCAGGGCTCTCCCATCAGCATCCTTCCCCTCTGAAAGTCAGTGACCATGACTGTGCTGTAATTCCTCCCCGTGTGGCCTCAAAACAGGCAGTTCCAGTAAAAACGATTGTGAGGAGATGCAGGCAAATCTGCCTGCTTATCCAACACTCCTGCTGGGTTTCGTGCCCTAAAAGCCCGTAAGGCCTCCGTGTAACATACACTCAGTTATCCTTAGATAAACAAAACTTTCCCTCTGGCCAGTGGTTCAGCTGGACGAAGAGATGGGAGATGGAGAGACACGTCAGCCGCGGACACGCTTAAGCTGGGGAGACCCTGCGTGCTGGTCCATGGGTGGGCCCCCGTGGGACCCAGGTGGTAAAGACCACTTCAGGGGCGTCCGTGGGGCTCTGCTGTGAGGGATTTCATGGACGGTGTCCCTTTATCCTGAATGGGCTCAGCCTCTGGCCTTTGCCGCCCACCCACTCCCCTCCACCCCCGCCACCAGAGGGTCCTCCTGGAACCCCACCTGCTGGGTTCCCCTCTTGTTTAAAAACCTCCCACGGCTCACCTCCTCTTTTCCCACAGGGTGAGTCTCCAAGCCCCCTGAGGGCCGACTCCGCCCTCTGCCCACCGCGGGGGTGTCCTGCCTCGGCTCACCCATCCCCTCCCAGGACAGGGCACCCACTGCAGCCGCGTGGGCAGCTCATTGCAGCCACGGCCGCCCCCCAGCCCGGCCCCGGGAGCGGGCACCTCCCTGGCTTGAGTGGACGTCTGCCTCCTGCTGGACTTCTCGTTCTGACCCGACCCCGGGCCTGCTGGCCCTGCGAGCAGATGGTGCCACGCCCACAGTGGCCTCCGCCACCGTGGCCCTCAGTTTACTTCTGGTCGGTTTATGTGAATATTCCTGAATGATCCATTGCGACAGGGCTCCCGTGCGGGAGAGGGCAGGCGTGACTCCGAGGGCTCGGGGCCTTCTCTGTCACCTCACCAGATCTTGGGTTGAGACCCGTCCTCTCCCCGTGGACACTTACTCTGCGGCCAGCCTCCCAGCCCTGTCATCGCCTGCTCACAGGACAGCGGCCGCGGCCCGCTCCTCCCAGTGCGCCGGCTGTCACTTTGTTCCTTTTCCTCTTGGGGCTCATGGCAGACACCAGATGGAGCCCCCAGGAAGCAGGTTCTGAGATGGGGTCCAAAAGGGCGGATGTAAATGGGGGGCGGCTCTTAGGATGGTGGCTGGCGGCGGAGAGGGGACAGAAGCGGGAGTTAGGAAAAGTTTGAGCTGCGATGTGGGCCCCATCGATCTCCCAGGGGGATCTCTACCCCCGGTGGCCCTTAGAGTGGTCCTGAGGTCAGTATGGCTGGGCCTTCATCTAGTGCATGGACCAGACCCTGGATGGGGGCCGCCCCGGGAAGAGCCAGACCTTGGGCGAGGCGGTTCCGGGAGGCTGAGGCCGAATGATCCCTGCCCACGGCATTGCTGGCAGCTGGGACTAAAGTCCCTTCATTGAGGGGATTCTGGGTGGCACGGCCCCTGTGGGCTGGGGCAGAGGGCGCGAGGGTATTCTCGATGTCATTCTGCTCTCAGGACGGCCTGAGGTCGCCTTAGCTTTCTGGAGGCAGCACACGCCACTGGCTCACAGCGAACTTATTGTTGGCGAGGACCATTGAGCCCCATCTGGGGCTTGTCCGCTGGGCTTGGGGGCTGCAGTGCCGGGCTCCGCATTTGCCTGGTCATGTTTCATCTTGTTAGAGTTGGCTCCTGGCTCTGGGCTGGGGAGATCTCGCTTGGATCCCAGCTCCCTCCCAAGACCCCGGCCCTTGCGTCTGCCAGCTCCTGGTCTTCCGCAGTTTCCATCAGCAGCCAGGCTGCCTCCACCACGGTCTGCGGCACGGCCACCGGTGGAGAGACCACCGTAGGCCAAACCCAGGCAGTCAGGGTGGGCTCCAAGTCAGTCTGGTGCGGCGGCCGAGGGGCTAAGGGCTGGGCTTGAATCTGGGTTGTCCATTGACTGGTGGCCTTGGATGTGTGTGGTTTCCTTACCTGGAAAACTGGAATCACAGCAGCCCTGCCCGCCCAGGGTTGTGTGAGGCTGAACGGGAGGTGGTCTGATTTCTGGAGCCTCAGGGAGGAGGGGACAGGGGACGGCCAGTTCAGAGTCCGCCCCCTGAGCCCCGCTGTGACCTGAACTATCTGCAACAGTTGTTCCAGTGTTTCAAAACCTGAGGCAAGGGCCGTCCCCTCTGCTTGCTGTTTCTCGTACGAGGTGGTGCCTGAGAGACACGGCTCCAAAGGGCCTGCGAGGACCCCCTGCTCTTGTCACCGGCCGGGTGGATGCAGCATGGGGTTGGGAATTGGAAGGCTGAGCTTCAGGACCTCAACCGACCACTTAGCCCTCTGCGACCTTGAGTCTCCCTTGAAGTCGCGTTCCTTCTCCATAGAATTCCTACCCAAGAATTGAGATTAAACTAGGTGTGTGTGTGTGTGAGTTTACTAGTGCTGCCATTACAAAGTACCGCACACGGGGCAGCTGAAACAGCAGAAATTAAGTTCTGGAGGCCAGAAGTTCACGATCAAGGTACTGGCAAGGGTGCTTTCTCCCGAAGCCTCTCAGATGGCCGCCTTCCCCTGTGTCTTCAGCCATCCTCCCTCGTACATATTTGCATTCAAATTTCCTCTTTTCGCAAAGGTACCAGTCATAGTGGATCAAACCCCATTCTAAGGACCTCACTGATGTAATGATCTCTTCGAAGACTCCATCTCCAAATACAGTCAGATTTTGGTAACCGGGGTTAAGGCATCAGGATGTGAATTGGCGGGAGGGACATTTCAGCCTGTAATAGTGCGTGAAACTGCTGGGCCGGCCATAAAGTGGGTCGTGGGCTGACTCTGCCCATGGGAGAGGGTCTGCGTGTTTAGGACCCGGGAGTGCTGACTCTGGGCCAGGGTTGTTCTGTCTGACCTGGGAGGGGCTGGATCTGGCTCCTCTGCCTCCTCTCTGAGGACCAGCCTGGACCCCGTGGGCTCTGTGCCATGGCTGTGCCTTTGGCGTCGCTTGAATCACTGAACTATTTAGCCACAGCCTTTAGGTCGCACACCTCAGTTCTCAGAGTTTCTTGAGCCAGATGGCAGGCAAACCCCCTGGAACTGGCCTTTCTAGGGGTCAGGCAGGGTGCGGCCAGGTAACTGGCACGATGAGGGCCAGGTGGAGGCGGGCCTGAAGCCGGACGGCCCCACCCTCAAGGTGAGTGGCTCTGGCCACGGGAGCGGACCCTGAGATGCTGAGCCTGAGAAGCAGTTTTAGGCAAGGGAGTGAATGCGGACAGGAGGAGGTCCCTCGGGGATGTGGCTTGCGGTCAGGGGAGCACGCTTTTATGGGGCCTGCTCCGAGCCCCTGTCCGCGGGAGCCTGTGGTCTTCAGGTGTGATGAGGGCTGAGGCAGAGGCCTGTGGGGGGCCCTGTGGAGCACAAGGTGGTGTCCTTTCCCGGCCAGTGTCGGGGAGGGCTTCCAGAAGGGGATGTAGCCTGAGTGGAGACTGGTAGGCTAAGAGTTGGCTGAACGAAAGAAGGGGGGGATGGCATGCCAGGGAGGACAAAGGGACAGGGTAAATGGCAAGATGGAGCATGGTTGGAGGGGACACCCAGGAGCTGGGCGGGAACTGTGGGAGAAGGGGAGCTAAGAAAGGATTTACGGAGGGGATGACAGGGCCAGTGGGTGGTTTGGGGCGCGCCCTCTGGTGGCAGCTAGAGGGGACTGCAGGGAGACGGGGCGGGAAGCCGGCAGACCAGCAGGGGCCGGGCTGAGTCAGGGCGAGGAGACTAGGGCCTGGCTGGCCGCAGGACTTGCCAGCCCCTGGGAGTTGATCAGCCATGGAGAGTGAGGGACGGAGAATGTGGAGTCTGGGCCGCTTTGCCCCTGGGGATTCTAGGTCAGGGGATCGGGAACTCAGTGGTGCTGGCCACCGAGAAGGAGTTGCCTAGTGACGCGCTCAGCTGGGGACAGACTGAAACGGTGTGCCCTGCGGTGTCCCAAGGGCTGTGACAGTGTGTGTCCATGCGCATGGGGCACACGTGCTGGGGTTCAAGAGGAAGCATCGAGGTGGTGCCACATCAGGGTGGCACAGAGCATGGGACAGGGACATGGGGGCAGACTGGGCACTGTCGAAGTCCTCCGACGCAGAGCTCAGGGTCCTGGGGGTGGGGGGAGGCGAGGTCAGGTCCCAAAGCCAAGCTCAGATAGAGCGGGGGCTGGGGGAGGTGCGGGGTCCCCGGGTTGAGGGGAGGGGGCTGCTGCCGTGGCGTCTCCCCAGGGTGGGGAAGCAGCATCGGGGGCGGATTGGTTAGTTGTGTTCAGAGGTGGCCGTGGGCTGGGGGTGTCCCGAAGACTCCTCCTTGTCATCATGACATGATTTCCCAAAGCCACTTAGCATTTGTTTTCCCAAAGGACACTAAATTAGGGATTTCATGGCGTGGCCAAGCCATGGAGCCAAACACTTAGCGTGGCGAAAGCTGCTGTGGGAGTAGCCCCAGGCCTGGAGGAGCAGGGCCAAGTCAGTGGGCCTCTCCCCGCAAGGAAAGCTTCCTGGAGGGGAGCAGATCCGCCCCCAGGGGCTGGAATGAGTTTCCCATCCTGGATTCCAGCGCTCAGCTGGGGATGGTGGGGGCCGGGGACTGATGAAGGTATTGCTGAGATGAGGTCCCCAAGTGATGCCAGGCCCCTCCCATCCTGATGAAGGTTGCTGACGGCACCCTCACTTCCCAGGCAGTTTGAAGACCAGCCCTGCCACTCCCCCATTCTGTGCCGCGCCCCCTCCCCCCAGCCGGGCCTCCCAGGAGGGTCACAGAAAGGGACACACTTCTCCTGCCAAGCCGGTCTCTGGGCGGACTTATTCCGTAGCCCTTACAGCCTTGTTCACCCACCTTTGTCACCCCATGGGCAAGGGTGGGGGTGGGCGTGACGGTGGGTTGTGGTGTGACACCACCCACTAAACAGAAGACATGATGCTCAGGATACAGAGAGCCCGAGAGGGACCCCACCTGGCAGCAGACTGCCTGACAACAAGAGTCCCCAGAACCATGGGTGCCTGGGGGTGAATGGGGTTTGGAATTCCTTCGGAAAAGGTCCGGAGGCCCTTTTCCTTCTCTCTGCCTGCCTTCTTTGTTGGTTTTGGCCAGGTTTTGTTTTGGGGAAGCCATTTACAGCCCATGAAAGGATCAAATGTCTGGAGATGATGAATTGAGGCATTTGAAAAAGTTTTCTGGTTCATAGTTCGTTTCCCTATAATAGAAGCAGCAACTCAAAAATTGAGCCACATCCCCGCCCTGTGCCGCAGCTTGTGGCAATACCGGATCCTTAACCTACTGAGCAAGGCCAGGGATCGAACCTGCGGCCTCAGGAATACTAGTCAGATTCGTTTCCACTGAGCCATGACGGGAACTCCAGGGACTTATTTTTATTTATTTGTATTTTCTGCTTTATTGAGTGATGACTGACAAATTTAAAAAAGTGTTTGTTTAGGTTGTACAACTTGATTTTTTTGTAAGGTTTACATGATCATTTACGTACATACGCATTGTGAAACATGACCAGGGACCATAAACACATCTCATATAGTTGCCTTTGTTATGTGTGTGCTAGGAACACCTAAGAGCTGTTCTCTTAGCAAACTTCAAGTATACGATATGGTATTACTAACTATAATCATATACAGATCTCATCTGCACCTTAGATACCAAGGACCTATTCATCTTCCAGCCGGAAGTTTCTGTCCTTTAACCCTCATCCCCCATCTCTGCACGCCGCCCACTCCTGAAAACCACTGTTCTACTCTCTGGTTCTCTGATTTTGACGTTGTTAGATTCCACATACAAGTGAGATTATACAGATTTGTCTTTCTGTATCTGAATTATTCCCTCAGCACGATGTCCTGTAGGTTCATCATCATGTTGCCACAGATGGTAGGATGCCCTTTTTTTACGGTTGAATAATATTCCATTATACATACCACATTTTCTTCAGCCGTTCATCCGTCGATGGCAACTTAAGTCGTGCCCACCTTGGCTGTTGTGAGTAATGCTGCAGTGAACACGGAGGTGCACATATCTCTTTGAGATATTGATTGTGTTTCCTTCGGATATATACCCAGACATGAGGCTCCTGGATTATATGGCATTTCTGTTTTTAGGTTTTTGAGGAATCTACCTTAATGGCTGCACCAGTTTACATTCCTACCAACGCGGTACCAGGTTCCCTTTTCTCCACACCTTCAACAACTGTTGTTATCCTGGCTCTCTTTGGTAATAACTGTCCTAGCAAGTGTGAGGTGGTGTCTTATTTTGACTTGCATTTCCCTGATGATTAGTGATGCTGAGCATCTCTTCATGTACCCGTATGGCCATCTGTATGTATTTTATTTTATTTTTTTCTTTTTAGGGCCACATATGGAGGTTCCCAGGCTAGGAGTCTAATCAGAGCTACAGCTGCTGGCCTACACCACAGCCACAGCAACGCCAGGTCTGAGCTGCATCTGCAACCTACGCCACAGTTCACGGCAATGCTGGATCCTTAACCCACTGAGCAAGGGCAGGGATTGAACCGGCAACCTCATGGTTCCTAGTCGGATTCGTTTCCACTGTGCCACGATGGGAACTTCCAGTATGTATGTATTCTTTAGAAAAATGTCTACTCGGATTCTTTGGCCATTTTTTTCATTGGATTATTTGCTGTTGAGTTTTATGAGTTGCTTATATATTTTGGATACTAATGCTTATCAGATAAATACCTTGCAAAAAACTCCAAAGCTCCCACAAAGGCATTTTTGTCTGGGGATGGCTGCCCAGTTATTATTGGGGGCGCGTACGGTATTGAGTAAGGGACCTCCTCTCCCACCATCTTGCTGATGTCACAGGGAAGGCTTATTTTTAGATTTTTGAATTTCTAGGATGTGGAGACGGGAAGGCGAGGGGTCTGCCATCTTGATCCAATCACCGTATTGTTTGCCCATGTGCCCTCCTCCCCACCGCAGGCCCCGGCTCAAGCCTCCTCAGCTCTTTTTCTGAAACGAAATCCATCTGGGAGATCCCCGGCTCAGAGTCCCCGCCACCGACGTCATGATAAGACCCACCTCTAGCTTGGCAGGTTCCACGCCTCTTCCTTTCTCTTGGCTGCTCCCTTTCCTCTAGTTTTCAGGCCCGCGTGTGATCGCGCGGGTGCACGGACCTGGCGGTGGGTCTCGCCTCTGCGCGCTTGCTCGCTCGGCTCTCTCCCCGGCAGGTGCTGTCCCCACGCGCTGCCCCTACACGCTGGGTCTTCGGACTCCTGTCAGCCTTTCAGTTCTCTGCTTGGTCGGCCTTTCTTAGGACCTGGGCTGGGGGCCCTGCTGGGTTCCCACAGCTCCCGGTGCTCATCCTGGAGGTGCTCCTATGGCCTTGTGTTCTGGTGTGTTCCATTTCCCACGGGATGTCGGATGACTGAAATGATGCGGGGGCTCGATGGCTCAGGGTGTGGGTGCTCTTTCCCTTCCACCGGGACAGAGGGGCTCAGTGTCCCCCCGCCCGCAAGAGGACCAGCCCCTCAGGCTTGTGGAGGGGGTCCCTCCTCAGCGCCAGTCGGCGCCTCGGAAACAGGCAGGACTGACGTGACTGTTGCTCTCCCCACAGACACTGGTGCCATCACACGGTGACACGGACGGTGTCCTGCCAGGTGCAGAACGGCTCGGAGACCGTGGTCCAGCGCGTGTACCAGAGCTGCCGGTGGCCGGGGCCCTGCGCCAACCTCGTGAGGTAAAGGCCGGGGGGCAGGCCAGCTGTACCTCGCCTTTCTGTTCCCTTGGATGAGTCCAGCCCTTGCACAGCTGCTGGGGCGGGGGGTTGACGCTCAGAAGCAGAGTCGGGCACGTATTTATGGAGCATCTTCCGTGTACGGGGTGGGGGGTATGCGAGTGCAAAGATGAAAGGGACGTACTCCTCACGCTGAAAGATCCTCACGATTCAGTGGGTATTTGATGAGCAGACGAGCACCACGGACAAATGGGATGAGGGGACTGAGGCTGCAGGGAAGGGACAAGCGAGGCCCCTTCACACAGGGCCCCACAAGCCCTGCCCTGTCACAGACCTGCGGGTCTCAAGGCCTGACCCCTCACGGCCACACCCACCTCAAGCCCTGCCCACAAGCCACACCCACCGCAAGACCTCCCACAAGCCCCGCCCACTCTAAGACCCGCCCACAGGCCAACCCCCCCCCCCCCCCCCCCCCTCAAGCCCTGCCCCTTTCACAGTCTTCCTCTTCTCACCAGTGTCTCCTCGTAGCTCTCGGGTTCTGGGTTTCTGCCTCAAAGACCCTTCACCTCTGCCTGGGGCCACCCTCCTCAAACTCCAGATCCCTTTCCCTTCTGTGTTAGGAGAGTACTTTGTGCCTCCCTAACGGGCATTTTGCATGCGGTCTATGTTAGGCAGGGTTTTCCGGAGAAGCAGAACAGAGAGAGAGTGAGAGAGAGCGACTGAGAGAGAGCGAGAGGGAGGGCTGGATATGTATAGGAGATGGAGAGATTTTTAAGGAACTGGCTCATGTGCTTGTGGGGGCCGGCACATCCAAAAGCTGCAGGGTGGGCTAATGGTCTGGAGACCCGACGAGGAATTAATGTTGCAGCTGGAGTCAGAAGGCAGTCAGCTGGTAGAGTTTTCTCTTCCTCAGGGCAGGTCGGTCTTTTCTTGATTGGATGAGGCCCACCAGTCGTGGAGGGTAATCTGTCCTACTCAGAGTTTACTGCTTTAATGTTAATTTCAGCTAAAGATGTACTTTCACAGCAAAATCCGTTCACATTTGACCAAATATCTGGGTACTGTGGCTCAACCAAGTTGATACATAAAATTAACCCTCAAAGGGTCATCATGAGTTAGTGTGTTTTCATCACCAAAGATGGAGCGTGAGCCCCCAGTCAGGGCCTGTCCCGCACAGTGCTGCTTATAGGGCACAACATAGATCTACGTCAGAATCAGCCTGCAGTGTCAATTGGTGGGACCCACAAATGTGGCAGAGTCTGGTCTTGGGCCAGAATTATTATTGTTTGGTATTATTATGAAGATAGTGACATATACTTACTGCAAAAAAAAAAAAAATCCAAACATTCAGTAATAATTGAATAAGGTAAAATATGAGCTTTCTCTCCTCTTCCAATGCCACCTCCATAATCCCAAATCCCATTATTAGTATTAACAGTATGTCATTCCACTTTTTCTTCGCTTATACATATATATGCAAATATATTTTCTTTAACAAAGATTAAATGATGTTCTACAACTTGCTTTTCCCCCAGAAAAATATTTTGTAATATAGCCCCATAGAGCCACCTCATTTTTAACAGCTGTGTAGTATTCCATTGTAAAAAAGAATCATTTATTTTCCTTGTCCTCTGTTGATGGTTAATTAAGTGGCTTCCTAGTTTTAGTTATTCCAGACCGTGCTTCAGCTGGCATCATTATATATATTTTAACATGTTTTCAAGTGTTTTTTTCAAGCTTTTATTTTGGAACAATTTTAGATTTATGTAAGTGTTGCAAAAAACAATTTCTGTATAGCTTTTCCTTTCACCCAGCTTCCCTGTCTTAAGTCTGTTCGGGCTGCTGTATCGAACACCATAGAGTGGGTGGCTTCAACAACAAACATTTATTTCTCACAGTTCAGTGGCCAAGAAGTCCAAGATCAAGGTGCTGGCAGATTCATTGTCTGGAGAGAACCCTCTTCCTGGTTCACAGACAGCTCTCTTCTCAATGTATCTTCACATGGCAGAGGGGATGAGGAAGCCCCCTGGGATCTCCTTTATAAGGGCACTGATCACATTCATGAGGGGCTCCCCCTCCTGACCTAATCAACTCCCCAAGGCCCCATCCCCAGATATCATCATACTGGGGATTAGGTTTCAACATATGAATTTAAGGGGGGGGGACACAAATATTGAGTCTCTAGCATTCTCCTAAGATTAATATCTTACGTAACAATATACAAACATCCCAGTGCTGAAGTTAACAGTGATACAATTCTATAAACTGAGACCTTATTCTGATTTTACCAACTGTTGCACTAATGTAATTTTTCTGTTTTTCCCTTTTTGCATTTAAGGTGTCAGGTCTCCTTAGTTTCCTCCAGTCTGGGGCCATTTCTTGGTCTTGCTTTGTCTTTCACGAACTCAACACTTGTGAAGGTCCTGGCCAGTTATTTGATGGAGATTGTGCATTTTTGGCAAGGAGAGTGTAAAAGATATGTTATACCCTTCTCAGGGCATCATCTTATGAGGGACATCAAATCAGTATATCTCATTATGTGATATTAACTTTGATCACTTGGTAAAGGCGGTGTCTCCCACGTTTCTCCACTGTTGTGTAAATATTTCTCCCTTTGTCATTTATAAGTATCTTGTGGGGAGATATTTTGAGTCTGTACAAATATCCTGTTTCTCATCCTACTTCCTCCCAGGAATTTTAGCATCCATTGGTGAATCTTGCTTGCCATGATTATTATTATGGTGTCTGTCAAATAGGGATTTCTATTTTTATCATATTTTTTAGTAGTAGAGGTTCTTAAGTTGGGATCCACATGCTACACAAGTGTCTTTATACACTCATTCTTCAGGAGGAATGGCTAAGTAAATGAATATGTCCATTAAAAATGGAAGGCAGGAGTTCCCGTCGTAGCTCAGTGGTTAACGAATGCGACTAGGGACCGTGAGGTTGCGGGTTTGATCCCTGGCCTCGCTCAGTGGGTTAAGGATCCAGCATTGCCATGAGCTGTAGTCCCTGACAGCATGGACTTTGGCTCCCAGCTCACTGTGGGGAGTGATTGCTCTGCCCTTCAAACAGGGAAGCTGCTGGCTGGCCCCAGAACTCAGGCCACTGAGAAGCGAGGCTACACCCAGCCTCACAATTCTGACTCCTGCCAGTCTTGCTTTTTGCAAGCCGGGACCCAAACTTGGAAATGGCTCTTTTCAAGACATGGGCTGTGGCTTCAGCAAACTCCTTTTGTCCTTCGAATTGAGGCATAAACCTGAAGAGTCATGTATTTCTTATTTTTTTTTCCAAGTTGGACTTTAGCCACAGTCCCATGTTTGGGTCCACCCCGCAGTCAGCACCCAAGGTGGAAGCAAAAAACTGTACGTGCACGCACACGCACGTGCACACACACACAAGGCATTATATTGTATTTGGTTTAGAGAATGAACTGTCAGGTTTCCCTTTACTGAAAAGCCTTGGAAAGAAGGGAACTGCGGGCTGGCTTTCTTAATATCAAAATTACAGCTTGGGGTTTTTCTATTTTCTAAATATAACCAGGCACCTATAAGAAAAGCCAGACAAGCTAAGTACTGAATCGCTGACCTCGCCCGAAAAAAATTTCAAATGGTGGTTAATTTTCACAACTGCCCTTTGCTTGAGCAGTTACGGGGACAACTTTCAGCAGCGCCGGGGTCTGGCCCAGGGAGGAGGGGGTGGTCCCAGGCTGTCCAGGGAGGTCTCTCCCTCACTTTGGCATCAGGAGCTGAGAACAGAATGTTCAATCAGAGCAGACGTGGGTTTGTCATGAGCCTTCCCTCTGCCTTGAAAATTGAGCCAGCGGGAACTTTGTTCAGCAAAACTTAATTCCCATTCTTTCGAGGAATCCTGTATTTCTGATGTAACTGTCATTGCTATTTCTGTTATTACTGTTTGTTAAGGAGGAGGGGTTACTCCACTTTTCCCCCTCACCAGTAACTCCCATCTGAGTTAGAACTGGGGCGCACCCCCTCTGTGGCGTCGGGCTGCTGCTTGGGCAGGAAGGATGGCGGGTTGCTCCCCCGGGCCCCCGGGGTGTGGTGTGCATCCTGCTTTCGGTCCCAATTTTGCTAGCTTCGCATGTAAGAGGCGTTGCTTGGGCAGCAGCCACCTCACTCGTGTCTCCACGTCCCTCCTGTCCCCTTCCCGTTCCTTCTTGGCAGATCATGGCATGGCCCTGCTCCAGACCTTCTAGAAGCTGCCGTCTCACTTAAAAGTCCACACCTCTCTGTGGCCGTCCAGGATCTCATGAGAGGTGGACTCCATTCTCTTCCTGACCTCTTTGCCTTTCGGGGGTGGGCTTGTTCCCTGGGCTCTGGCCACGCGGACCTTGCTGGCCTGGAGTCTTTGCCCCTCTTTGGAGCTTCCCATTTGCTGGCCCTTTTGCCTGGACTGCTTTCACCCCGGAGCAGCAGGAACAGCTGCGTCTGCTTCCATCATTCAGTTCCCTGCTCCGGTGTCTCTCTCCTCTTCCTCCCGCACCCCCACCCCAACCAGCCCCCGGGATCCCTCTCCAGCCCTTTATCCCGCCTAATCTTATTCTTAGCAGTGTTCATTCCATGGCCAGCCTTGTCACTGTCTGCCCGGCCCACTAGCCTGGGGGCCGGAGGAGGGTGGCCTCGCTCACTCCTCTGCCCCCGGTGCTTGGCATTCAGGGGTTAAAAAACGTTATGAAACTGACGGTTCGGTGTCAGGGGGATGAAATGAGATCAAAACGGTCAGAACGGCGAGTGTGTGATGGTCAGCTCTGTGCGCAGATCTTTATGGAGCAAAGTCCTTGTCTTTTAACTGGTTCACAAGCAGAGTTCCCGTTGTGGCTCAGCAGGTTAAGAACCTGATGTAGTCTCCGTGAGGATGCGGGTTTGATCCCTGCCCTCGCTCAGTGGGTTAAGGATCTGGCATTGCCCCAAGCTGTGGCATAGGTCACAGAAGCGGTTCTGATCTTGTGTTGCTGTGGCTGTGCTGTAGGCTGGCACCTGAAGCTCTGATTCAACCCCTAGCCCGGGAACATCCATATGCTGCAGGTACGGCCGTAAAAAGAAAAAAAAAAAAACAAAAAAACTGGTCCACAGGTTTTTGATGAGGAGATTGAGGCTCAGAGAAGCAAAGCAACTTGCCCAAGGTCACAGAGTCACAGGAACTGCACTGGGTTTGACTCTGGCCCATCAAACAGGCCCCACTGGGGTGCTCCTGAGATTTCAAGGCCCAGCTCCCTTTTCCTCCCAAATAAACATTTGTTGACCACTTTCTGTATACAGGCTCCGAGGCTCTCAGGAGAGTGTGGGTGAAGACGCAGACCAGTCCCTGGCTTGGGGAGTGACGGTGGGGGAAAGCAGGGGGGACATTCATCAAAGCCCCAGTAACAGGTGTAGTTACATCTGTCACTAGTGCGGTGTGGAGACCAGGACGGTGCGGCGGGGCTCAGACTCAGTGGGGAGGGCTTTCCTGAGCTGGGGTGTTCTGTGAGGGGCGTTTACCGAGGTTAAAAAAAAGCTCAGCGTTGTGTAGCCCTGCCTCAGGATGATTATTGTGTTTCTTTGCATAATTTTTTCGAGCATAATTTTACAGTTCTCTTAAGAGTCTGCATGCTGCAAAAGTCTGTGCTAGGCTGATTACCCTGAACAGGAACGGCTTGGGAGGTGTCTGGGAGCGCTTTTAGAGACAGGGACTGTGTCTTATGTGCCCGTTTCCCTGTGTCTCACCGTACCTTAGGCTGAAAGTGATGGATGACATTGCCAAAAAAGGATTCAATAACGAGAGCCTGTTAACCTCCAGAAGATCAGGTAGAGGTGCTTCCATGTTGGGCTGATGATGTGCTCAAGATCTCAGCCTCCTTTGACTCCCCTCTGCCAGCCTGTGTGTCTGCCATGTGGTTCCTCAAGACCACAGAAGAGTGGCAGCAGCTCCGGTCATCACATCTCATACAACAGTGTCCCCCCAAGTGAGGAAAGGGGACATGGGACCATTTTCTATCAGAGATGACTGTCTTTTCCCGAGCTTTCAGTCGATTCCCCTGATGTCTCGTTGGCCTGCATTTGTCCTCTCAGCCTGGGTTTCCCCACCTCTAAATGGCAGTGATAGGATGCTTCTTAGGAGGTTGTTGGAAGATGGTTTGAAGTTCAGTGGTGGAAGTCCTGCGCAGAACCTGGCTTGTAAGAAATGCTCTGGGAATGTGAGCTGAGGCCTGGCCAGGGCTAAGCTACGAAGCACATCCCGGGAAACGGCCTCAAGGCAGCTCCTACCAGGTGGTTCGGGCCCTGGCATGCTCTGAGCTTGCATTTCTCACTCTGAGGTCAGGGTGGCAATGCCCAGCTGAACACCCATAGCCACCTTGTGCTGTGTTCTGTTGTTCATAATCCTGGCAGCTCGGCTGTGTCTTGCCTCATTTCAATCTCTTGTTCCCTTCATTCTGGAAAACATTTTGGATACTTTTATTCGTCTTCAGACAAAACTTGTGCACAGAAAACAAGATGGCCCGTGATCGTGGTGGATTGCCTTTCCCCCTTCTCCATTTCATCCTCCTTCTGACCGTCCCTCCGTCTCTAGGGCATGGACAGAGCCTAGAGTTCTGATCCTTTTTCCTTTTTTCTTGAATTGAGACATCATTGACACACAGCATGGTGTAAGCTTGAGGTCATAGCGTGATGCGTTTATATATTGATATGTTGCAGTCTCATTGTGGCAGTAGCATGAGCTAACACATCACATTGTTATCTAGATCTCTGATCATGAGGACGAAAGAAAGATAAAGAGGAAGAGTGACTCATTCTCATGAGAGCTGGCGTAAATTTGTTAAGATCCTCATAAGTCTTTTGGGTGGGGCTGATAGAGTTTAGCTTGTGCACAAAGTCCACCAAATGTGTTATCGGAGCTAACGAGGCGATCGTGTTCCCAGCACTGGGCGAGCAATAGCGTCCCCATTCTCTCTCCTTAGAGAGGTGCTGGGCTTTGCCTAGAATTAGGTAACATGATTTGGGGTGCTTGGAAAACCCCCGCCCCCAGATTTCCCCTCCCCGGGGGACTGGAATGTCTTGTTTGTTCACGCGTTCATAATTCATTCATTCACTCACTCACATGTGCTTGGAGGCTGGTTGCATCAGGCCCTGCCCAAATGAGGGCACACGGCTGTCTGTTGTCTCTGAGAAGATGGCTGTCCAGCAGCAAGTAAAGGATGCTTTCTGAATGGCGGCTGGGCTTCCAGATAGCCAGGCACCTCATCCTGACGAGCGCGCTCAGGAAGCCTCCTGGGACCTGGTGACATCTGAGCCGAGGCAGGGCCTTGCAGCAGGAAACTGCTGGTGGGCATGATGGGAGGGGCTCCGGGGTCCAGGCCCCTGCGACCCCCGCGTGGGGCTGAGTGATGACCGATGGCGGGAGCACATGAAGCAGGAGGGACCCCTGGGGCTGTGCATGCAGATGGGGAATTGGGGCTTAGCTCGTTCTTCCCTTGGATTCCGCAGCATCTAGTCCAGGAGCCTTCAGTTAAATAGGATTACCCCCCACCCCTCCTGCCGAGACAGCTGGCTGAGTGGCTTCTTTCTCCTGTGATGGGAGCACCTCGGGTAGCGAGGACCCAGGGCAGAAAGGTGGGGGAGCTGGGTGAGAACCTGTCCACCCATCACATTTGTGCCTGGGGAGCATCCTGCTGCCCCAGAGCTCTGGCGCTTCTCAGAGGCAGGGTGGCCACTTGCACGCACCACCCACGGAGCCTTAGAAGATAAAGCAGGACGCGGGCAGCCTGTGCCCGAGCCCCGCGGGCCGCAGAACGGGGCGCCTTTCCACCCAGGCCAAGGGAGGCCACCGTGGCCCTCCTCCAGCTATGCCCATCCTCACGGGGCAAGGAGTCCTGTGGCCGGGGGGATGTGTCCATCTGGAGCCCGTGTCCCTCTTCTAGACCGTTCTCTCGGTACCTGGCTAAACAGCCCCGAGTGGCTTCCAGCTTGCAGAGGAGGCTGAGGTGTGGCTGTTTGTGGGAGCGAGGAGCGTGGGTGGAGCTGAGATGGGCGGGCTGGGTCCACGCAAGCACGGTGGGTGTGTGGGTGGAGCTGAGGGTAGGCAGAGAAGGGGTGGGGATCGGGGTCTCACTTTTTGCCTTTGTAAAAATGCCGTGCTGTGGGAAGTTATGGGGGGGGTTCAATGCTGGGGCCACGGCAGGTCTCGGCCAGCGTCTGGCTGGTGATATGACCTTGGTATGTTGGCTTCAGCTCCCAGAGAAGAGGCGTAAATATCGACTGGGCGAACAGTGATTCGTGAGAGCACCCAGAGCCAGGCTGCTGCCCGGTGCTGGGGGTGCCTGCGCCCGCCTCCTCCTGCCTCCCGCCCCACCCTGTGTGACATCCCGGCCCAGGCCAAGCACGGAGAAGGGGTTCCTGCATTTCTGCGGAGTTCGATTTGGGGATTAGTGTGGCCGTAATCCTTGGTGGGGCCCCTCTATGAAGTCAGCACATGATCTCATGACACCCTGATGACATTTTTATGACAAAATTGTGCAGGTGGGGGGAGGGAGGGTGGGGTCGTGAAAACACGAGTGTAACAGAATCTGGGCACACCGAAGCCTATTTGGAGCGCACTAGGGGATTGGCGTGTGTCCCCAAACCCTCCCTGTGTCCCCACCCTCTCCCTCAGGAGTCCCTACAGGCCTCTTTCTTTGTGTTGGTTCACTCACTCAAGCATCTGGACAGATATTTATGGAGGACCTACTTTGTGCCCGGGACTGGGGGGATATGATGGCGAGGAAGCCCCAATCCTCTCTCTGATGGAGTTTATCTTCACCTAAATCTGAAAACAAGAAAAAAATCCCCTCCTGACAAGTTCAGGAAAGTAAAACAGGGCAATGTGACCGAGTTTGAATCAGGGGCTACTTTAGAGGACGCGGGAGAGAGACTTCGAAGAGGTGATGTTAATGCCGAGGAATGCAGGGTGGGAGGGAGGCTCCTGGTGAAGTCGGGGCGGGGCTGGTCGGTGCAAAGGCCCTGAGGCAGCAAGGTCCTGGATGAAAGAACCGAGAGAAAGGTCCGTGTCCGGAAGCAGAGCAGGCGAGCAGGGGTGGAGAGGCAGAGGCGGATCTTGGCGAGCCTCAGTTTGGAACTCACTATTAAGAGTATTAGGAAGCTTTTGAAAGTTTTAAGTACTGATGAGAAATGACTTGACTTCGGTTCTCAAAAAATAAAATTAGAAGTTCTCATGTTGGTGCAGCGGGCTAATACTCTGACTGCAGTGGCTCAGGTCGCTGAGGAGGTGTGGGTTCAATCCCCAGCCCAGCGGAGTGGGTTAAAGGATTCCATGCTGCCGCACCTGCAGCTCGAATTCAGTCCCTGGCCTGGGAACTTACATATGCTGCAGGTGCAGCCGTAAAGTTTTTTTTTTAAAAAAATCATACGTTTGTTTTGGGATCATTGTAAATGCATATGTAGTTGTAAGAAATTTAATTGTGTTGAAATACACCTAACATAAAATTTGCCGTTTTAACCATTTTTAAGCGTATGGTTCAGTGGTATTTAGCACACTCACATTGTGCAGTTATCACCACCTATCTCTATGACTCTTTTCATCTTGTGAAACTGAAACTCTATACCCATTAAACAGTAACTCCCCGATCCCCCTTTCGCCCGGGCCCTAGAAACCACCATTACCACTAATCTCTTCCCCATTTCTATAATTTCCTCACTTCAAGAACGGAATCAGGAGTTCCTGTGATGACTCAGTGGGTTTAGGACCTGACATTGTCTCTGTAAGGACACAGGTTGGACCCCTGGCCTCACCCAGTGGGTTAAGTATCTGTTGTTGCAGCAAGCTTCAGTGCAGGTCACAGAGGTGGCTCGGATCCTGCATTACTGTGGCTGTAGCCATGGCCAGTGGCTGCAGCTCTGATTCGACCACTAGCCTGGGAACCTCCATATGCTGTAGGTGCAGCTGTGTGAAAAAACAAAACAAAAAAAAGAATGGAATCATATGGTTTGTAACTTTCCAGGAAGGCATCTTTTTACTCGTAATTCTCTGGAGATTCATCCAGGCTGTTGGGTGTGTCAGGAGTTCCTTCCCTTTTTATAGCTAAGCAGTATCCTGTGGTGTGGACGGACCGCAGTTAGGTTAACCACTGTCAGTTGAAAGACATTTAAAATCAACTGGGTTGTTTCCATTTTGGGGCTGTAATGAACAAAGCTGCTGTAAACATTCATGCTGAAGTTTTTGTGCCAACATCAGTTTTTATTTCTCTGGGTAAATATGCAGGGGTGCAGTTGTTGGGTCATGTGGTCCCTGAATGTTTCATCTTTTTTTTTTTTTTGCTTTTTAGGGCCACATCCGTGACATATGGAGACTCCCAGGCTAGGAGTCCAATGGGAGCTACAGCTGCCGACCTACGTCACAGCCACAGCCATGCAGGATCCAAGCTGTGTCTGTTACTTACACCACAGCTCATGGCGATGCCAGATCCTTAACCCACCGAGTGAGGCCAGGGATCAAACCCGCAACCTCATGGTTCCTAGTTGGATTCGTTTCCACTGCACCACGACGGGAACTCCACATGTTTCATTTTTAAAGAAACTGCCAAGCTGTTTCCAGAATGGCTGTATCATCTTACATTCCCACTAGCAATGTCCGAGTGACCCAGTTCCCTATACCCTTGCCAGCCTTTGGTGTGGTCACGGTATTTCATTTTAGCCATTCAGTGTAGTCCATCTCATTATGGTTTTAATTTGCATTTCCCTAGGGGCCAGTAATGTTGAACATCTTTTCATGTGCTTATCTCCCCTCTGTGTGTCTTTTGTGAAATGTCTTCCATATCTTTGGCCCATTTTCTAACTGGATTATTATTATTATTTTTTTAACTGTGGAGCTTTGCAGTGTCTTTATATATTCTAGATACTAGCCCATTGTCAGATATGTGGTTTGCAATATTTTCTCCCACTCTGTGGCTTGGCTTTTCATCCTCTTAGCTGTCTTTTGCAGAACAGAAGATTTTAACTTCGACGAAGTCCAGTTGATCAGTTTTTCACTTTATGGATCATGCTTTTGTTGTCAAGTCCAAGAATGTTTTCGCCTATATTTTTTTTCTAAAAGTTGTACAGTTTTATGTATGACCCATAAATCCGTGATCCATGTTGTGTTGCTTTTTGCATAAGGTGTGCGAATTAGGACAAGGTTTGTTGTATTGGTCTCCGGATGTCCCAGCTGCTGCAGTAGGGCTATCCTTCTTTCATTGAATGACTTTTGCGTGCTTGTCAAAAACATTTGGGTGTAGTTGTCTCGGTCTTTTTCCAAGTTCCCTTTTCTGTTCCATTGAGATGTGTGTCTATAGCTCCGCTAGTACCACAGTCTTTGTTGCTGTAGCTACGTAAGTCTTGAATCAGGTAGACTGATTTTTTCCCCCCACTTTACTCTTCTCTTGCAAAACTGTTTTGGCTACTATAGCTCCTTTGTCTTTTCATATAAACTTTAGACTTAATTTTGTCAATGTCTACCAAAAATCCTAATGAGATTTTAACAGAAATTGCATTAAACCTGTATATCCACTTGGGGACAGTTAGTATCTTTCCTGTTGACTCTTCAGAAATATTGATTTCATTTATTTAGATTTTTTTTATTTCTTTCATTTTTCTTCATCGATTTCGTGGATTCCCTATAGTTTTCAGCATACAAGTCCTCCTTTTTTTTTTCGGAGTGATTGTCAATAGGTTTTAATTTGGATGGCCATGTGTTTGTTAGTACCTAGAAATGCAGTTGATTTTTGTATGTTTATTTTGGATCCTGTGACCTTGCTGAAGCCATGTATTAGTGCTGAGAGTTTTAGGGTAGACTCTTTGAGATTTTTTACAAAGACGCTCATGTCATCTGTAGATGAAGACAGCCTTGTTTCCTGCTTTCTAACCTGTATGTCTGTTGTTGCCTTGTCATGCCCGTTCACTGGCTTTGAACTTCCAGAACTCATAAATAAGAGTGGAGAGAATGCTTTCTTCCCGATGGTAGGGGGAAAGCATTTCACCATCAGCTCTTAATGTTACATGTAAAATTTTTGCACATGGTTTTTATCAAAGTGAGGAAATTCCATTACTATATTTCTGAGAGTTTTTTTTTTACCATGGACACTAAATTTCATCAAAAAAATTTTTTTACATTAATATGAGTATGATTTCTTTAGCCTGTGAATGTGGTGATTACATTGATTGACTGTGAAATATCGAACCAACCTTGCATCCCTGGAATAAACCCCCCTTGGCCACGGTATATACTTTTTAAAAAATATAATACTGAATTTTGTTGGCTAATATTTTGCATTTTTGTGTCTGTATTCATAACGGATACTGGCCCGTAGTTTTCTGATTTTGTACTCTCTTTGTCTGAACTTGGTACCAAAGTCTTATAAAATAAGAAGGGCTCCCTCCTCTTTTATTTTCTGGAAGAGATTATATAGAATTGGTATTAATTCTTCTTAAACATTTGGTAGAATTCTCCAGTGTAACCATCTGGCTTTGGAGATTTCTTTAGGGGGAATTTTTTAAGCTACAAATTCAATTTCCTTAATAGTTATAGGGCTCTTCAAATGATCTATTTCATATTGAGTGAGTTGGAATAATTTGTGTTTTTCAGTGAATTGCCCCTTTCCTCTAACTTGTTAAATTTAGGTGTATCCTGAGCTCCCCTCTGTCATTCCTGATATTGATAATTTGTGCCTTCTCTCCTTTTTTTCTTTGTCAGTCTTGCTAGAGGTTTGTCATTTCTTTGATTTTGTCAGAGAAGCAGCTCTTGGTTTCACTGATTTTTCTCTATAGTTTTTCTCTTTTCAATTTCATTGATTCCTGCTCTCATGTATACTGTGTTCCTCCTCGTGCTCACTTTGGGTTTATTTTTCTTTACTTTTTGGAGGCTCCCGAGATGGGCTGATTTAAGTTTTGAAAAGGTCACTGGCTGCTCAGGGGGAAATGGACCTCGGCGGATAGGGAAGTGGAGAAAAGTGGGTAGGTTCAGGAGGTGTTTTGGAAGCTGAGATGACATGAGTGTCTGATCACTTATGGGTGGAGCGATTAGGGTTGACCCTAAATTTTTGGTGTGAGTGGCTGGCTGTCTGGGGATGCCAGTCATTGAGTCGGAGACACTGGCAGGAGGTCATTCCTAGGAGGTAGAAACCAACAGCTCTGCTTTGGCCAAGTGCAGTTTGAGATGGCCTCTGGGGATCCACGGGGCGAGGGATGTTAACCAAGAGGTTGAGTAAAAACGTTTGCCGTTCCAGGAAGACCCTGAGCCATACTGAATTTCGTGGATTCTCAGATGCCATCGGTAGGAAGAAGGGCGTTGTTTAATGATCACCGAGGATGTTGCCAATTACACTACAGCTCACCATCAACTGTTAGGTGAATCCCAGTGTCAGAGACGTTACAGTGTGACAACAAATGCATGTTAGAATTGGGGAAACGTGGTCTGATTGAGAATCATAAGCATTTTGTTGGTATTTAAAGCTATGGGACTGGAGGTGAGCTTGGGGGTGCATAGATGGAGAAGGGGTGCTGATCCCAGAGCATTCTGGGTACCCCAGCCTCTGAGGCAGGGCTAAGGAAGTGAGACACAGCCAGGTCAGCGAAGAATCAGGAAAGCCTGGCGTCCTGGGAGGAGAGTTTTGGGAGGGAAGAAGCACGTGGTTTCCCAGTGACCGATGGGCTGAGGTGAGACCATAGGATTTGAGAGCGTGGTGTCACTGGGGACCCTGGCAAGTGCAGTTTTGGGGAGTGGTGAGGATGGAGGCCAAGACGATGTGGGTGGAGGAGAAAAATGAGAGATGAAGTAAAGACTGGGAGAGTAGAAAACTTACTCCTGAGGGAAGCAGGACACGGGCCTTGGAAGCTGGGGGGACATGAGGTCAAGGGAGGTGTTTTGAGACACAGAAGCATGTTTGTAAACTGCCAGCAGTGGGAGTGGGGAGGCGGCAGAGATCAGCTATAGGAAAGAAGCGCTGAGAAGCTGAGAAGCCCTGGGGTGGGGATGGGGTTGGGTGGGGGGCTGGGAGATGGGGACCTGGAAGGGGGGGGCTTGTCCGAGCAGCGCCAGGAGAGAAGGCTGGGGTGGGGAACCCATCACCCACACCAGT
>PVHT021183640.1:958674-1012925 GCA_004024745.2 Catagonus wagneri | reverse complement strand
TATATATATATATATATATATATATATATATATATATATATATATAGTACAACTCTGTCCCGGGGGGATTTTCCCATTCTGTGAATTTTTCATCGTGGGTCTTGGTGTGTGTGTGTGTGTGTGTGTGTGTGTGTGTGTGTAGGTGATGGTGAGAGTGGCATCCAAAACTAATGTTCACAGACAAACATGAGACCCCAGGACGTGGCCCGGCGCCCAGTGTTTTCAGGCAGGTGTGCAGAGAGCCAGCGGGGTCCTGCCCTGCCGGGTGTGGTCCTGGGACCTGTGGCCCCCACTGAGGTTTCTCAGATCATGTGTTTGGTGTGTTTGGCTGTCTGTTGGGTACTGAGTGAGCACTCCAGCGCCAGGCACTCGGGTGCAGAAGGATCCCGCCCGCCCCAGAGCTGACGGGGTAGGGACATGTCAGTCAAAGACTCACAGCTGTGGGGCACGTCCTCGCCCTGAGACCTGGTCCGGGGTTTCCCTGGGGGAGACTTGAGCTGAGATCTGGAGGACGAGGGGGTTTCATTCGGGGAGGGGGTGCAGGTCTGGGTGAGGGAACAGCTTGTGAGGACCAGGCAGGGGGCCCAGGAGGGGGCCCAGTCCCCTCCACGCTGGCTTCTCCCTCTGGCTTGTAGTGGCCGGGGGTGGGGGTGGGGGACCCGACACCCCCCTGTGAGGGCCCCTTGGAACCAGTAGAGAGAACTAGGGCTGCTACTCCAGTGCCTTAGTTTCCCTTTCTGGGAAATGGGGATAAACGCCCCCGTCTTGCTCTGGGGTGGAAACCACAGCCTGGCTGCGCTTCCTTCAGCGAAGCGGGATGCCCTCCTGAGCCCCTGGGCGGCGGCTGGAGGGAGGGGGCCGGCCGCAGGGCTCCAGGATCTGGAAGGAGGCACCCCAGGGCCTCGGGGGTTAAGTTTCCCGCGGCCTGCCCTCCGCTCTGGCCTGCCCTCCGCTCGCTCTCCCGGGCCCCTCCGAGCTCTTTGATGGCATTCGAGCCAACCTTTTCCAGATGTGCTGAGCCGAGGGCTTTGCCGGAACTTCATCTGCCGCCTTCATTCCCCTCTGCCAGACGGCCCCCTGCCAGCCGGCCTCTCCCCACTGGTTGGGTTCCCTGCCGCCCGCAGGGCCACATGAAGTCCTGGACTTTCTTTCCTGCCGCCTCTTCTCTGTCGGCCTCTGTGGGTCGAGAAGCTCAGGATGTGTCCACTTTCCCCTCCAGTGGATTGTGGTCAGGGCTGAGTGGGAGGGGAGCCCTGGGCGGGAGACACTGTCCCTTCTCTCTGGCACTTGGGAACGACTAGCTTGGACCGTAGGGGAGGCCAGAGCCCAGAGGGCCCCGCCTCCCACCCCAGGACTGTGTTGGGCTCGCCCTCCCCCTCCCCCTGCCCACGGCCGCTGCTATTAATCAAGAGATTAATAATCTACTGCCTCCCTTTCTGAAAGCCCCGCTCCCGTTTCCTGTTGAGTCTCCAGCCTGTCTCGGTACCTCCCAGTCTGGTCCTCCTCCTGACGGTCCCTAGTGAGGAAGTGGGGCCGGGGCAGAAGCGGAGGCCTGCGAGCTGTGGTGCCCAGTGACGGGGCGGAGGGGGGGGGCACCCACTTTCCCCAGATGAGGCCTCTGGGCTGGCAGAGTCGTCCCCAGTGGGCACTGCCTGGAAAATGGCCCTGTCCTGGCACCCACTGAGGGATCCTATGATGCTGTGGGGATATTGCCTTTGGAGGCCAGAGAGCCATGGCCTTGGCTTACACACCTCCAGTGACGGGCAGCTCACCCTCCTGGGAGCTCTTTCATCATTTTCCAGATCCCGTGACCTTTTACAGCCAGGACCACCTTTGGGGACACACAAGACTCATTTGCATCTTACTTGTCTGGAACAGTCACTGAGTGGCTGGAGGACGGCAGCCAGGCCCCTTGGAAGACCTCATGACTCTGTGCTCACCGGGAGGGTCCTGGGGGCCTGCAGAGGGCGAGGCCCCCCTGTGACTCTTGGGAGGGGTTGGGAGGCAGCTTCTGTGCATTGCTGATTGAGAGAAAACACGGGGCCCCATCGGGAGGCCTGGTGCAGTCAAACCCCTGCCACTTTATAACCTGGCGTCTGACCCCACACTTCTCTTTGGCTTCAGATTCCCCTCTGTCAAGGTCGCCTTTCATCCCTGCCTGGCCCCCCTTTCTCAGTCAGCAGCCTCCTGACTTATTTTTCGTCTTCCACCTCTCCTGTTGCCTCTGGTCTCCGTGGCAACACAGGTGGGGTCTTTCCTGAAAACAGATCTGATCGCAGTGTCCCTCTGGGCTGCAGCGCCTGGGTGGCCTGTGGCTGGGAAGGAGCTCTCCCAGTGGGTGCAGGAGACTTTCCATGGAGGGGTGCAAAAGCCACATCAAGTCTTCTGTTTCTTTTTTAATCTACAAAATAAGAGAGAAATTAAGCTCTACCGATTTTTTAAATACATGCAAAGATGGTAAATAATATGTATACATATGTAAAATTAACACGATCTATTGCAGGCTCAGCAATATTTTACTGATCAGGGGCTTCCCAGGGTGCCTGGAAAGCACGGCCAGCCCGGTGGCCACGGACCCAGTCCAGACTCCTTGCCTGCACTCCAGGCTCTCACAGCCACCCGTCCCTGCCCCGTCGGCCTGTCAAAGCACTGCCTCCAGACACACCAGACTTCACCCACAGCTCCTGGCTCTCCTGGGGCTGGCTGTTTCCTCACGTTGTTAGCCTAGCAGACCTCCCTCAAGTGTGCCCTCATGTGGGGAGCGTTTTATGGCCCCTCCTACCTGATAGAAGTGGCCTGGCCCTGCTCCATCAGTTCCCGTGGATGTCACGCTGAGCTCCGGGGAGCTACCGTGTCTTGGTTATAGCATAGCTGGGACTATGCTATAACCTGGGGACTCAAACAGCTGGGGCAAAAGATTCATTGATTGTTGTATTCATTCCGCCGGTCTTTATTGAGCATCTAAGATGTGCTGCACCCTGAGCTGGGCCTGGGGTTAGTGGAGGAGACAGATATCAGACAAGTGATCGCACAGATGGGTGTATGCTTATAAGGGTGGTAAGTGTTTGGAAGAGCAGTCAGGGTCCTGTGATGGCGTCCATCGAAGGGACTCAGCTTGTGGTAGGGAGCGTGGACCTGAGGTGGGCTGGTCAAGGAGGGCGTCTCAGAGGAGGCGGTACTTCCCCTGAGCCCTGGGGGCTGTGTTGGAGTTAGTGGGCATCTTCAACAGAGAGAACAGCAGATGCCAAGCCCTGGTATAGGAAGGAGCCTCTGCTGATTCAGAAACTCCAACACTGATTGCTGCTGGAGTTCTGAGTGGGGTGGCAGGGGGCCAGCGGGGGGCAGCCAAAGTGGACAGTGGCTGGATTTTAGAAGTCTGTGTGGCCATACTAAGGATTTGGTTTCTGTCCTAAGACTGAAGAGAAGCCAGGAAGGGTTATGGAGATTTGCACTTTGAAAACGTCACTGGTGCAGGCTTCTGTGTAGAGGCTGGAATACTGGGGGTGGGGTGGAAGCTGGGTTATCAGTTGGGACCATTGCTGCTGTCTGGGTGGGCGGCGGTGGAGGCTGGGCCTGGGCGGGGAAACAGTGGGCAGGTAGGGTCTGCTTGGTGGAGGCAGATTTCCCTGGACTCATTGATGGCAGGGACAGGAGCCGGGTAGGGTCAAGATTTCCATGAATATTTGCTGAGTGAATAACAACCCCCTGGAGCACATATGTTCTTGAATTTGTCAAGTGACAGTAAGGGAAGTCCCAGGATCTGCTCTCCCGAGGGAGTAAAAACAGAGAGGTCAGAAGTCTCTAGAATTGGTCTGTCTTGGGGAAAAAAAAAAAAGCAAACAACCTGAAACCAAAAAAAAGGGCTAGGAGTTCTCATTGTGGCTCCGTGGGTTAAGGGCCCGACCTTGTCTGTATGAGGATGCAGGTTCAATCCCTGGCCTTGCTCAGTGGGTTAAGGATCTGGCGTTGCCATGAGTTGTGGCGTAGGTTGCAGATGTGGCTGGGATCCGGTGTTGCCGTGGCTGCAGCTCTGATTCGACCCCTAGTCCATACGCTGCAGGTGCACCCCTAAAGAGAAAACAAACAAAAAACAGGGCTAGTGAGGTGGGAGACAGCAACTAGGAGACTCTAAATCGTATCTGGAGAATTTTCGAGTAGTAGGAGATCTGTGTGTCATTGCACCTCAGCTCAGACGTTACAGGAGGTTCAGAGAAGCAAGGACAGACTCGACAGGGGGCTCAGGGGGTGGGTCGTGCTCATCGGCTGACAGGCGAGCGGAGACGTATCCAGATCAAGTGTCGGTGAGGATGTCTGAAGGTCTGCGGCATTTTGATATGGCAGCCTGAGCAGACCGAAACAAATACCTGGGAGTAAATGTAACAAAAGCTGGCGCCCCGCTGAAAAAAATTAAAGAAGGGTTAAATAAATGGAAAGTCATGCCATACTTGTAGGCAAGACGACTCAAATGGTTAAGATGTCAGCTCGCTACAGATCGATCTGTAGATTCCATGTAATCTTATCAAAATTATAGGGGGCTCTTTTTTGTTGTTGTTGCAGAAATTGATAAGCCAATTAAAAAAAATCTGGGAATGCAAACCTAGGTGTTGAAGATAATCTTGAAGGAGAACAAAATTGGAGGACTTATCATATTTGAAGACCTACTGTAAAGCTACATTAATTAAGACAGTGTGGGTTTGGTGCAAGGATAGACAGACCAGTGGAACAGAATGGAGGCTCAAGAAATCCACATTTAAATAATCATTTGATTTTTAACAAGGCACTAAAATAACTTATTTTTAGTGAGAAAATTTAGGTAAAAGGAAGGTCTTTTCAATACATGGTTCTGTAGCAAGTGGATATTCAAATGGAAAACAATGAACTTTTACTCCTACCCAATAGATAATAAAATTTAAAAAATGATAAATTAGACTTGATTGAACTTGACGGCTGAGTGTTAAAAATACACCTTTAAGACAGGTGGGTGGGTGAGTGGGGGAGTTCCTGTCGTGGCGCAGAGGAAACTAATCTGACTGGGAACTATGAGGTTGCAGGTTCGATCCCTGGCCTTGTCCAGTGGGTTAAGAACCTGGTGTTGCTGTGAGCTGTGGTGTAGGTCGCAGATGCGGCTCAGATCTGTGGCTGTGGCTGGCAGCTGTAGCTCCAATTCGACCCCTAGCCTGGGAACCTCCATATGCTGCAGGTGTGGCCCTAAAAAAGCAAAAAAAAAACAAAAAACAAAACACAGGTGAGGGAGATGGATTGGGGTTTGGGACTGGCATATGCACACTGTGGTTTATGGAATAGTTGATCAGTACAGATCTGTATAGCACAAGGAACTGTATCCAATATTCTATGCTAGTCTATATGGGAAAAGAATCTGAAAAAGAATGGATGTGTGTATATGTATTAACTGAATCACTTTGTTGTACAGCAGAAATTATCATAAATTGTAAATCAACTATACTTCAATAAACCTTGAAAAAGTATACCTTTCAGAAAATGAAAAGGCAAGCCACAGATTGGGAAGAAAACATTCACAATACATATATCTAACAAATCTCTCTCTTATATATCTTACAAATCAATAAGAAAGACCCCAAACCCCACTTAAAAGTGGGTAGAAGATTGAACAGGCACGTCACAAAAGAAGATATCTAAATGGAAAACACAAAAAGGGGTTCAACTTTAGTCAACAGGAATTGCAAGTTAAAACCATAATGAAAGGGTACTGCATACACCCTAGAATGGCTAAAATGAAAATGACCGACAGTAGCAAATGTTGATGAGATTATAGAGCAACTGGAACTCATACACTGCTGCCAAGCCTGTGAACTGGTTCATCAAAATAGGTTTGGTTCATCTAAATAGGTTTTAGCATCTACTAAACATATATCAATCCTATGGCTATCGGTTCTACTTCCAGGTATATACCTTAGCAAAGCGAAAATGTGTCCATAAAGACTTGTACGGGAATGCTCATGGCACCTGTATTCATCAAAGCCCAAAACTGGAAACAAGCCAAATGTCTAGGAGCAGCAGCACAGATATATTGTGGTATATTTATAGAATGGAATATCATTTAGCAGTAAAAAGAGCAAAATAGTGCTACACAAACAGCACGGTTGAACCTCACGGACATAATGGGTGAGTGGAGGAAGGAAGACACAATTGAGTGCATGCTATAAGATTCTATTTATATGAAATCCTAGAACAGGCAAAATTAATCTCTCGTGAGATGAGTCAGAAGAATGGTTATGTCTTGGGGCTGGGTAGCTGACTTAGTGGGGGCACAAAAGGATTTTTGGAGCAATGGGAATGTTAGTATAAGAGTCCAACATAAGAGTTCATTGAGCTAAACACTAGATTTATATACAGATCTTTTACAGCTTACAGCTGGGATATGATATGACCTGATAAACCCATTGCAAGTTGAAAATACCTAAAGTTGAAAATGCATTGAACATACCTAACTTGCTAAACATGGTAGCTTAGCCTGGCCTACCTTAAACATGCTAAGAACACTTACACTCACTCACAGTTGGGCAAAGTCATCTGCTACGAAGCCTGTTTTATAATAAAGTATTGACCATCTCATGTAACTTATCGAGTCCCTACTGAAAGTGAAAAACAGAATGGAAGGTCACTCACCATTAGTGTACACAGCTGAAAGCACAGCGGGCCTGAAGAAAGTTTGAAGCATTGAACTAACCTTCACCATTGGATGATGGGGATGCTACAGCGACTGGGTCATCAACTTCTCTCTTTGGATGAGACTCAAGAATAGTTGGGAGAAGAGGCATCAGAATGATTGATGCTTTAGCAGGCATGGTGTTCTTCAGGAAGATATCAAGTTTGGACTGTAATGTTTGTTTCTTTTCTGTTATATATTTCTCTAGAGCAAGCAAGACTGTCCTGTATCTGCTGGTCAGCTCTTGGGAGCCTCTCGTAATTGACGTCCATTTCTTCTAACATCTTTACACTACGCTGATAGCAGTAAACACTTCTGCCAGTTTCTATGTTGTGAACTCTCTTGGTGCCTTGGGTAGTGCTTCTTTCTCTGCCTCAACTTCTCTCCTTCTTTCTTCCTCCAGTTTGATCAGCTCCTTATTGGAAAATTCTTCAGTCTCAGTACTGATAAGCTCACGAATATCCTCTTCATCAATGTCCAGTTCTAGCTGTTTCCCAGGCACTGATATCTCGTGACTGTTTCATCCACAGCAGAATCTTAGTTAAAGCCTTTGAATGTGTTCACATGTGTCTCCTTCAAAACTTTTTTCCAGATGCTGTTCATGCATTGCTGTGTGACTTCTCTCCATGCTGCAGCGATGGTCCAGATAGCATTTAGAATGTGAAAACTTTTCCAAAACTCAGAGCGTTTAGCCAGAGCCTGTTGCTTCAACAGCCTGCACGAACATTTCATATAAAGAGTATGCTCTGCACGTAGCTATGGTGCCTTGGTCCGTGGGCTGAATGAGTGCGGTTGTATTTGGTGGCAAATACACAACCTTGACATCAGGATGCATGTTGCCGATGTGCTGTGGTTGCCTTGGAGAGCTGTCTAAGGTCAGCAGAATCTTGAATGGGATGTTGTTTTGCCTACAGTGTTCTCTTGCCGGCAGAATGAAAGAGTTCAAAAGCTTCGAGCAATGTTAATGTCATCCAGGCTTTCTTGTTATGGCGATAACAAATGGGAGGTGAATGCTTGCTCACATTCTCGAATACTCTAGGGTTCTCCAGAGCGGTAGATTAAGAAAGGCTTTAATTTGAACTCTGCAGCGTTTCCACCACAAGGCAGCCTTACTACCGTCTTTGAATGCCTTGAATCCTGGCGTTGCCTTGGACTCTTGATGAATGTATGTACGCGCCGGCATATCCTTCCAGAACAAGCTCATTTTATTGACATTCAGTATTTCTTCTGGCAAATATTTCTCATCCACAATTATCCTACGCAGCTCTTCCTTGAAAGCTTTGGCACCTTCAGTATCGGCACTTGCTGCCTCGCCAGACTTCTTTTCACATTATGAAAATTGTGTTACCCTTGGAAGCACTGGAGCCGTCTGCGTTATCTGTGGGATCATTGGCACACTTTTTAGTGTATTGAAAGGCTTCTTACCTTAGCCTGGATTTCGGTAGGTTGCGTGGTATGAACTGCTGTATCTGGTCTTCCATTCACGTGACAAGTAGTTTTTCCATGTCACTGACTGGCCCGGCCCTTCTCATCCTGACGGTGAACTGAAGCAACGCTGATGATTTCACTGCATCTCTCATCTGCGTCTTGCCCTTTAAGATGGTCCGCGTGGTTGACTGCCAGAGCCCTAACTCATACACAGTGGCTGTTACTGGCTTGCCGCCTTCGCGCTGGGCAGTTGTCTTTCATTTCATCTCAAGGGTAGTGGGCTTCCTCTTCTCATCAGAAGCAGGAGAGACAGATGGGCATTTTGTAGACATGAGGGGCTGGGAAAACGCAAAACAGTATCCGAAAAGTGCTAGCAAAACACATTACCCTGCAGAGTATCTGTTGTTTGCCCTTGTGATCACGGGGCTGACTGGGAGCTGCCCAGCATCACAGAGAGCGCCCCATATTGCTAGTCTGGGGAACTGATCAAAATTCAAACCCCGAAGGACACTTTCTACTGAATGGGTATCACTTTTGCACCACTGTGAAGTCAAGACGGGAATGGAGCCATTGGTAAGTGGAGGACCGTCTGTGTTTTACTGCATGTAAATTATATGTTAATTTAAAAAAAGGAAAACAAACCCCTTACAACGTGAGGCGTGGACTCAGCGCTTTCCTTCATACACTCACCGCCGGGCATAGCCACAGAGTCACGTGTGTGGTACAGGATTGGCGCTACCAGCTGTGGCAGGGCAAGAGCCTGTACTGCTTCGTTCTTGTGCTTCCAGTGCGTGGCTCACGGCAGGCGCCCCACATGTGAAATCAAGCTCTGTGCAGGGTGTCGGGTGCTTGCAAAGGGAGCCTCTCAGCTCTGGCCAGGGCTGAGGGTGCTTCACAGAGAAGGGAATGCTTAAGTCACACCTTGAAGTCTCTTGGGGATTTTTAATCAGCAGAGCAGAGGAGGAAAGGCCAAGAGGTAGAGGAGCCTGCACGTGCAAAGGGCCTGAGGCAGGAAGGGCAGCTCCTGCTGTGGTGGGAGGAGCTTGGGCTGGTGGTGGTCTAAGGAGGGGAGGGGAGAAAGGCAGGCAGGGCTTACCTGTCGACCTAAAGAGTGTGGTCCTTAGTCTGGGGGAGCCACAGAAGGTTTTGAGAGGACAGTCACAAAACCAGATCTGCATTTTAGAAGGATCACTGGGTTTGCAGACTGGATCCCATTGGAAGGGCTGGGAGTTCTTCATGGACGCAGGAGAGCCAAGTGATTGCGAGGGACCATGAACACTTGCACCCGCCCTGGGCATTCTGGGGAGATTGTAGGGGCTGAGCCCTGGCTTGCTGGGCTGGTGAAGTGCGCCACCTACTGGCCGGCTCTGTCCCAGACTTCGCAGGTTACCAGATGCTTCTTGTCCAGGAGTGGGACAGACAGTGACCCTCAGAAGGAGGGACAGAGAGAGGCCTCCTCTGGAGGGTGAGCTCTCCCTCTGGTTCACGGGCCTGAGATGAGGACCCTGTACAGATGCAGTCCCCTGTCCCAAATGAATGCAAGTTAGTATTAGTCGGTTCTGCCAGTTCTGCCAGAGTTTGAACTCTGATTCCATGACTTTCTAGCAGTGTGACGTTGATAAAGTCACTTAAGCTCTCGGTGCCTCAGTTTCCTCATCTGTAAATTAGGAAGAGTAATAGTATCCACCTGTTAGGATTATTATGCATCAGAAAATGTAAGACACTCAGAATAGCCCCTGGTGCACGGTGGGTACCCAGTCGAAGCTCTTACTCAGTCTCTTATTAGTTTATCACCAGCATCGTGCAAGGCACGAATTGGAGAATGCCTGGTGCCTTTGGAGAGCTCAGCGCAGGGGCAGCGTGTGGCACAGGGGCCTTGAGGGTGGCCTGTCCGCTGGAGGAGGGCTGGCCCAAGTGGCTAAACGGCTCAGGTCCTCTCCTGACCACAGTGGGGACGGCTGAAGGGTGCGGGGCAGGAGGAATGAGGTCCACTCTGCGTTTTGCAAACCCAGCATCCGTGCAGCCCTTTCTGCTCTCCACGCGCCCTCCCAGCGGGCCTCCCATCCAGCATCCCGGTCCTCAGCATGCAGACCCGGAAAGGCTCAGGGAGGTTCAGTAACTTGTGCGGTTCGCATTGTGGATTGGGGCCGAGCCCTAAATTCTTAGCTTGTGTGCCCACAGCGCAGGTCTCTGCCTACCCCATGGTGCTGGTTATGGGAGGGACTCCATAGCTTTTCTGGTCCCGCTCAGCCAGAGCCACAATCGTTTTTCAGGAATTAATTTTAACACTGAGATATTAAGTCAAAATAAAAGCTCTTCCCTTTTCCAGCTGGGCCTGTTTCTGGCTGGGAGATCTGCAGGAGGCAGAGTGTGTGAGGGTGTGTGTGTGTGAGTGCGTGTGTGTGTGAGTGTACGTGTGGGTGAGAAATCACGTGAGTGTGTGTTTATTACACAGACAGTCTGTTTGGACTCTTTCGATCCAGGCTCACTGATGCACCTGCAACCCGCCAGGTCCCTTGCTGTAAGGAGTGGTGACAATGACACCGGTCCTCTGCCACCCCCACTCCAGTGCCCGTGCCAGCTGCTTCTTGCCATGGACCTGAGTGTCCAAAGGCCTGGCTTCGCTCTGGGGCACCTCTCAGGGCTGGCTTCTGGCTCCTAACTCGAAGGTTCCTGGCTGCGCACTGCCAACCCCCTCCCCGCCCCCCAAAGCTCCAGGGGGAAGCTGGTTTTCTGGAATGTTTACGAAACATGAGTGAGTAGATTTTTTTTAAAAAGAAAAATTAGCATAACAGGATTTTTCAGACTTCGTGAAGTCTCTCTGAAATTCAAAACGTGACTTGTGTGTTTTCCTGTCAACAGTGCATCGCGAAACGTCACGCCTGCTGCTACCAATTAATTCATAATTTTCCCATTCACGATTAAGTGGCTCAATGTCAGCAGATGCAAATTCTGTGAAGTCATGCGGTTTTGCTTTCAAGGGGAAGTTGTGCAGATTTGATCAAGCAGAGGAGTTATGGGAGTTCACATGATGTGTTAAGAATCAGACTGCAGCGGCTCGCATTGCTGTGGAGGCATGGGTTTGATCCCTGGGGCCTAGGTCACAGCTGCGGCTAGGGTTTAATCCCCGGCCTGGGAACTTCCATATGCCATAGGGGTGGCAGCTTTTGTCCGTGGCCCTCTTCCACGTGCTCACAGGATGGCTGTGGCACCCCTGGGCAAAAACAAAAGAAAAAGCAGTGAAGTTATAAAGATGCCTGTAAATAGAATAATAAAGCTGAATTTTTGCCCCTTGTGAACATCAATCATATGCATATATTTTTAATTGAAGTATAATTTATTTACAATGGTGTGTTACTCTCAGGTATACAGCAAAGTGATCAGATATCCTTTTCTTTTTCAGATGCTTTTCCGTTATAGGTTATTATGAAATATCGAGTAGAGTTCACAATGCACCCGACAGAGAGGGGTGGTCACCTGCCCAGGGCCGCATAGCCAGTGGGCACAGAGCCGGGACCACGGGCTCTGCTGCTATGGAGGGGGCCGAGGAGGGGGCCCGGGTCCCTGGGCCAGGTGGGGTCTGCAGGACTGGGACCTGGGGTGGCCGCGCACACTGTCCTGACGCCGCCCTTGTGTTAGTTACAGGACTCTGATCAGACCCACGTACAGAGTGTCCTACCGCACGGTGACAGCGCTGGAGTGGAAGTGCTGTCCTGGCTTCACCGGGAGCAACTGTGACGAGGGTGAGTCTGCCGGCGGATCAGGGTCCGGATCTTCGGGCTGTGAGCCAGCGCCGATGGGGGTCCGTGAGCCTCGAAGCCACGCCTGTGGTGGAACAAGGCAGTCGGTGCAGGTGGGCGGCTGCAGAGGGAAGGCCTGGCCTCGCTGCCCCGGCCCTGCTGCCCGGCTGGTGCCCGCAGGGGGGGGGGGCGCCCAGAGCCTTCCTTCCGAGTCCTGGCTCTGGAGCCCCAGGGGGCCAGACCGCCGCGCTCGGGTGGGAGTCAGGGGTGGAGACCGAGCCAGTCCCGCCGCTGAACGGGTCTGCAGCTCGCCTGGGTCTCTGGGAGAGCCGGTCATTCCGAAGGCTCAGGGGTCAATTTGTCGTTGGAAACGGGAGCTCTCCTCAACCTTGACTTTCTGACAAAATTATCCTCGCTCAGCTTTAGTCGTATTACCTAACTTCCTGATTTTAGTTCTGTGTGTGTTTAAAGTGTAAGTACTGTAGGTACATACGTGCTTTTATTGTAAACTGTCTGCAAGTCATTGGGTGACGAATAATAGCCTAACAGCAGAAGTAGCAGGAGTAGAGTGATGACTAGGCTTCAGTGAGCCTGTGGCCCAAAGCCGGGCCGAACGGAGGGGATGGGACGTGGAAGCGCCCAGTAGTGTCTGTATTGACCAGTGAGCCTGATTCTGGGGCAGGGGGGCAGCCTCGGGGGCTGGCCCGCACTTGGGGGGCGTAAGGCTGCTCTGGACCTTTCTTTGGGGAGAAACAGAAGGGAACCAAGGAGTGAGGCGTGAGGGGAGGCAGGGCGCCCCCAGGAGGAGGTGCGGGCGGCAGGACTTTGTGCTTTCTGCGCGGCAAGACCGCAGCTCGCGCCGGGCTCCTCACTGAGGTCAGGGGCCCTCAGAGCCAGGATTTGGACGTGGCCGTTGGCGGAGACCTCTGGTCCCTCCTCCACAGCTGAGCAGACCTGTGGTCAGGATTCTGCGAGGGGCTTGAGGCAGGGTGTTCAAATGAAGTGACTGGTTTAGCCTTAAAGTAACTGATCCAGCGCTTTTCCACAGCCAATCGAGTGAGCGTCTGCTTCCCCCAGCCCCTTGCACCCCCACAGGGCTGTCTGGATCCTCTAGGGGTAACGGAGACCCCCCCTACCCCCCCCACCCCCCCGCTGCCGCCCAGATGGGGCCCCTCCCTGGGAAACAGGTATGTTTTTCATCTCCCTTCATTGTCTCTTTGTTAGAGAGATGAATGGACCATGAGACAAAGTCTAAGTCTCAAAATGTGTAAGTGGTAATTCTGACGCAGGTGGTGAGCGTGTGTTTTACTGAACTTGCGTCTTGAGGGAACCAGCAAGCTGGCAAAGCTGACTCAAAAGGGATTAGAGAAGCTGATAACTGTGCAGGTCAGGGAGCCCCCCTGCCAAGACCAGTCTCAGGCTGTCCCTGAACCAGAGCTCTTGGTGGGACTCGGTCCCCCATATTCACAGTGGCTTCCTGCGTGGCTGAGCTGTCTCTAGCCCCTCGGTGATTGAGCTGGCACCGTGTGGCCCAGGGATGGCCCTGGAAATCATACTCTCCAGCCCTAGGCTCCACGGTTGACAAAGACCCTCTTATCAGTCAGGAAGGACGGTTCAAGAGCTTAGAGATACCTGCCAGGAGCCAAGTGCAAAAGCCAAACCTCTCTGTGAGTGAGCTTAATCCTCTTCTGATTGTGTGTGTGTGTGTGTATAGATATACAGATGGATACATATAGATATAATGTGAAATTTACTTCACATGAATGAAATACAAGAAAATAGAGGAACCATTATATATATATATGTGTGTGTATATATATGTAATATTACATATATGAAATAACCTGAATAAAATCACTACGTTAGATCCTGCAGGACAATAAGCACAAAACCTCTGTGTTATCCTCTCTGCTGAGCAGAAATCATTTACGTCTCATCAGTTTTGTACAAGTTAACATCCAGCTTGGCAGAACCCAGGCTGTAATCCATAAACTCCAAGTAAACCAAGTGACCTTTCCCCAGGATGTCACCTGGCCCTTAGGCGGGTCATTAGACAGTGCTCTAGTACGACACTAAACGGCTGGCCCATCACCCTTTGCCCCATGTCCACGTTTTGGGTGGTTCTTGGAGACCAAATGGACAAAGCACAGCATCTGGCCAGCAGCAGGCTGGGGGTGCCGGGGGCCATGCTTGCCTTTAGGAAGTCCTGCCCACTGGGGGTAGATTCAAGCAGGGTAGGGGGCCACCCTTCCAGGGAGAGGAGGCGGGGTGTCTGCGAGCTTGTCAAATGCCCCCAAACGGGCCTGCCCTTGAGAACTTGGCACCTCACCCCCAGAGAACAGCTCTTACCTGGTAAACCATGTGGCTGTGGATCAAGGCGGCTGGGCTTCCTTAGCTAATTATTAAGGTGCTCGGCCTCAGAGCCTTGCCAGCCCCTCCCTAGTGGAGGAAACTTCCAGAGTCGCCCACCTTGAGAAGGACGCGTGGTCACCTCAGGGCATGGGTAAGGCTTGCCTCTTTCCGGGGTGGAGCTGTGAGCTGAGGGTCCCAGGAATGCTGCTGGGCCGAGGAGTTCTTGGGAGTATGAGGCCCCGGGCTGAGGTTGGGACTGGCTCCTGGAAGCACTTGTGAAGATTTTGCATTCCCACATATGAAACAGTAACGACAGAAATCAGGCGCATTCCTGAGATGGTTGTGGAGGGCCTGGACCATGAATTCCCACTCGGTTCCCAGTCCGGCCTCTCTGGAAAGCCTGCAAGTCAGAGGTGCTCTCCTCCGTGGTTTTGCTTTGGTTCAGATTCAATTCCCCAGGAGGTTTTCCTGCTGTGTTGGGCCTTCTTTCCAAGATGTCAGGTCTCTGGTTTTATGACTTGGGGCCGGGACTGCTTGGGGGTAGGTGGCTCCGGCCTCCCAGAGGATCTCTCTCTGGGCCTGCTTCGCCACTGCTGGGTCTCCCCAGGCCCCCCTCCCCTTCCTCCCTGGACGCCGCACGAGTGCTGGCTCACGGCTTGGGGATACTTGCCTTCCTAGTTACGTCTCTATAGAGTCCATCCTAATTCTTTGCGAATTCTGTATGTGTGGATTTGCCTACTCGCTAAAATCTATTTGTAACCCCCAAATCAATATTCAAAGCACGTTTGTGGTCATTCAGAGATATGTGCAGAATGACAGAAAATTTGAGTCGCCCAACACACGTGTTCCCAGCTGAGGCTTCAGCTCTCATGCAAATAAGAGTCCTTGTGGGGATCTGTTTAGTGCTGTGTTTTTCACATTTCTGTGCCTTTGTGGTGTGATCCCCTTGTTTAAAATGTCCCCAAGCATAGGGCTGTCCAGCGTTCTTAAGTGCAAAATGGCTACGATGTACCTTCCTGAGAAAATACATGTGTTCATTAAGGAAGCTTTGTTCAGGCCTGAGCGATAGCGCTCTTGACTGAGAGATCAGTGTAAATGAATCTTCGGTAAGATGTCTTTAGCCAGAAGCCCACAGAAAACACAAGTGATGTACTGATCAGTTGATGAAAATGTGACTGGACGCTTGCGGGACCCTAACCCGGTATTTCCCCCTAGGAGTGATGGTTCAGAATTTGCAGATTCAGGGTTCCCCAGAACTTTATAGACCATAACTCCGTGAATAAGGAGAATTAACTGTATGTGTGTATTTATAATTATATCTATCTAGAAATATGTTTTATTACAAAAGAAGCAAGTATGTGTTCAGGGTAGAAAAAAATGAAAACATCCAGAATTATTCCTCTCAAGGTAGCCTAAAGCTTTTTCACTTTGGTGAAAAGCCTCCAGACCTTTTTCTCTGCTTAAGTGTCTGCTGTACTCTTCACACTGTTCAGTAACTTTCTTTTTCTCGTAAATCGCCATGAACGCCTCTCCTCATCAATAGATTGCTTTCTCTGGTATCATTTTCAGTGGCTGTGAAATTTGGGTACACGTTTTATTAACTAACCCCCCATGAGAAGGTATTTAAGTTGCTTCCATTTTTTAAATTATTAAAACATTGCTATAAACATATATTTAAAAAAATCGAAGTAAAATTTACATATACCAGAGTTCACCCATTTTTTAGTGTACAATTTGATGAGTTTTGATAAAGGCACGCATTTTTCCATCACCTCCCAGAAGGTTCTCACCTCTTAGCAACTTCTGTTCTGATTTCTACCATCATTGATCAGTTTTATTTCTATCATCATAGATCAGTTTTACCTATCCTTGAACTTCATGTAAATGGAACCATATAGTATATACTCGTTTGTGTATGTTTTCTTTCACCGGGCATGTTTTTGAGATTTACTCACATTGTGACATGTATATCAACAGTTTATTTTTGTGGCTGAGTATTGCTCCCCGTATAAATAACCACAATTCTATTTACCCATTCTCCTGTGGATCGATGTTTGGGTGGTTTCTAGTTTTTGCCTTTTTGAATAAAGCTTCTGTGGACATTCTTGTCTATGCCTTTCTGTCAACATGTATGTTTTTATTTCTCTTAGGTAAATCCCTAGGAGTGGAATTGCTAGGTTGCAGTGTATGTTTAATTTTATAAGAAAGAGCCAACCCGTTTTCTGAAGTGGTTTTACTGTGTCACACTCGGGCCAGCAGAGTACGTTCCAGTTCCCCAACGTCCTTGTCAACATTTGGTGTCGTCAACCTTTAATTTTAGCGATTCCAGTGACTATGAAATGTTCTCTCATTGCGATTTTAATTTAACTCTTTATTGACTTATGATGTTGAGCGTCTTTTCGTATGCGTAACTGATGTGCTTACTAGTCTTTTTAACTCTTCTTTTGTGAAGTGTCTGTTCGGGACTTTTGCCTGTTTTTAATTGAGTTGTTAAATTTTATAAGAAACAGGCAAATTGTTTTCCAAAGAAGTGTTAACATTCTATACTCCCACAGGCTAAGTAAGTTCCAATTGCTTCACGTTCTTGCCAACTTTCGGTGGTGCTAATCTTTTTAATTTTAGCTGTTCTAGTAAGAATGGAATGGTATGTAACTGTAGTTTCTTCTTTTTAAGGACTGTTTTGACTACTCTCTTCTTCTGCATTTTCATACAAATTTTTTTACAATCCGTTTATCAGTGTCTCTGAAAAAAATGTTTGTTGGAATTGGGATAAGGACTGGGATGAGTTTGCAAGCCAGTTTAGGGAGAATAGACATCTTGATAATGAATCTTCTGATTTAGGAACATGGTATAGCTCTCCATTTATATAGGGCTTTAGGCTTTAATTTTTCTCAGCAGTATTTTGTAGCTTTCAGGGTAGAGGGCTTGCTTGTCTTTTATTATATGTATTTCTAGGTATTTCTTTTTAAAATGGGACTGCTTTAAATTTTTTCATGTATATATCATAAGTATTTCCATATACTTATAGAAATAGATTTCATTTTTAAATTTTGACCTTGTGTCTGAAAACCGTGCTAAATTCATTTATTCTAGTTGCTTATTTATTGATTGGCTTGGATTTTCTATGTGAACTATCATGTCTTCTGTGAACACTTTTATTTCTTCCTTTTCAAATATTTTGTCTTTTATTTTTCTGGCCTAACTGAACTGGCTAGAATTTCTAGTAAAATGTTTAATAGAAATGGTGAGAAGAGATACACCTGCCTTGTTTGTTTCTGGTCATCAGCGAATAGTTCTCAATGTTTCACAATTCTGTGATTCGTCTGTGATTAGCAGTAGGTTTTTTCTATATGCCATTTATCAGCTGAGGTTAGTCACTTCTAGGTTTGTTGAGCGTGTTCATCAGGACTAGATGCGGAGGCCTCACATGGCTTTTCTGCATCTGCATGGAGGTGACTATATTTTTATCCTTTATTATGTTAACGTGCCAAATTGCATTGGTTTGGAATACTAAACCAGCCTTTTATCCCTGAGAATAACCTTATTTTTACTGGGATAAACCTCACTTGGATACATTATTCCTTTTTATGTTTCTGTATTTGATATTTATCTGTAATTTTCTTTCCTTATAATGTCTATCAGTTTTTAGTTATGAAGTTATTATGTTCTCATAAAAAAGGATTGGGAAGTTTTACTTTATTTTCTGAAAATAAATTTTTTCCTTTTTTTTTTTTTTTTGCTTTTTTGGGGCATATTCAGGTTCCCAGGCTAGGGGTTGAATCAGAGCTGTAGCCACAGCAACGCCAGATCCGAGCCGCATCTGCGACCTACACCACAGCTCACGGCAAAGCCAGATCATTAACCCACTGATCAAGGCCAGAGATCGAACCTGCAACCTCATGGTTCCTAGTTGGATTCATTAACCGCTGCACCATGATGGGAACTCCTAAAATAATTTTTTTTTAATATCATACCGCTTTTTCCTGAAATGTTTAATTGATCTTTGAATTAGCAGTGAAACCATCTGGACTTGTAGTTTTCTTTGTGGGGCAGTTTTTGATAGCAAATTCATTCTCTTTCATCTACATAGGGCCACACGTGTTTTCTATTTCTTATTTTAATGACTATTTGCACATTTTAAGCCAACTTTATTGAGGTGTAATTTACATACAGCTCATTGCATGTATTTACTTTACACACAGCAGACCTACACAGGTCAAGTTTTGACCCCAAGAATGATTTTTTGGCATTATTCTCTTATCTCTGGTATTCCACCCATCAGATTTGCCTCAGCCATCCTGTATTCTGATTGTATTCTCTTCAATTCAGCGAGATTGCCAGATTTTACTTAGTGCCACCATCATGTGCTCCAGTAGAGAAGGTGCCTCCAGGAATCACCTGGTTTCTTTTCCTTTTCTTAGGAATCATGGCTCCATTATTAATCATTGTTCAATGTCTGTGAGCATGTGTTTCATAAATTTTGTCCAATTTTCTAGTTTTTTTATGGTGGGAGAGCAAGTTCAGTATGACTTAGTCTGTCATGACTGGAAGCAGAAGTTGCATGTTTTCCATCTCTGTATCCTATCTTAGTTCTTCGAAGGATTACAGTCTGTATCCTTAACTAATCATAGTAAACCCAGAGTAACTATGGGACTGTTCTCTATAAAATGAAAGAAAATTTTAACACTGAATTTCATTTATCTACCCCCACCAGCCTTTGTGCTATTGTCATATGCTTTAACTATGAATATGTTTTAAACTTTACAATTTCTTTTTGTCTTTTTAGGGCCTTACCTGTGGCATATGGAGGCTAGGGATCCAATTGGAGCTGTAGCCGCCGGCCTACACCACAGCCACAGCATCACCAGATCCGAGCCGCATCTGCAACCTACACCACAGCCACAGCCACGCTGGATCCTTAACCCACGGATTGAACCTGCAACCTCATGGTTCTCAGTCGGATTCGTTTCTGCTGCACCATGACGGGAACTCCTAAACGTTATAATTTACTGTTATACTTTTTGCCTTAAACAGTCAGATTACTGTTTAAGAAGTGAAGAGAAGGAAAAATAGTCTTCTCTTTACCCATAGTTATCATTTCCTGTGATCTTTATTTCTTCCTGGAGTTCTGCGTCTTCATCTAGAATCCTTTTTTCTCAGCGCCAAGTTCTTTTAGCACTTCTTAGAGGCAGATCTGCTTGCAGGGAATTCTCTCAACTCAAAAAAAATTTTAGAATCTATTTTGCCTTAAATGTCGGTCTGCCTGTCTGTCTTCTATCTAGATACCTATCTACCTATTATCTATATCTGTCTGTCTGTCTATCGTAAAATACACATAACATAAAATTTACCACTTCAGCCATTTTAAAGTATATGATTCAGTTGTATTAAATACATTCACAGTGTTTTACAGCTGTTACACTATCTAGTTCCAGAATTTTTTATCACCCCAAAGGGAAACCCCATACCCATTAAGCAGTCATTCCTCATTCTCTCCTTCTCTTAGCCCTTGGCAACCACAAATCTGCTTTCTGTCTCTATTGATTTGCCTATTCTGGATATTTCATATGAATGGAATCGTACAATATGTGGCCTTTGTGTCTGGCTTCTTTTACTTAGCATAATGTTTTGAAGCTTCATCCAAGTTGTGGCATGTATCTGAATAATGAATAATATTCTGTTATATGGATACACTGCTTTTGTTTATTCATTCATCAGTTGATGGACATTTGGGTTGTTTCCACCTTTCACTGTTGTGATTAGTGCTGCTATGCACGTTCACGTACAAGTTTTTGTTTGAACACCTGCTTTTGATTCTTTTTGATATATACTTAGGATTGGGTTTTCTGAGTCATAGGATAATTTTCTGTTTAACTTGCTGAGGGACTGCAAAACTGTTTTCATTGTGGCTGCACCATTTTACATATCCACCAGCAATGTACACAGGCTCCAATTTCTCCACATTATCTCCAGTACTTCCTTTTCTATTAATTTTTGAATATTTTCATTGAGTTTGTAGTTGTGGATTGATGAGTTTTTTTCTTTCCAGAATTTAAATATTTTGGTTATTCTATTGTCTTTTTGCGTTCATTATTTCAGGTGGGAAGTCTGCTGTCTTCATAATGTTTCCCCACTAAGAATGTTTCCTTTCTTCCTGTGGTGGTTTTCAAGATTTTTCTTTATCCTTGCCTTTCAACATATGACTATGATGTTACCAGGTGGGATTTTTAAAATCTTGAGCATCTTGGACCTGTAAGTCAGTGTTTTTGACCAAATTCAGAAAAATTTGTCCATTATTTCTTCATTATATGTTTTTCTGCCTTATTGCCTTCTCTCTTCTTGAGATTCAATTTACCCACATGTTAGATTGCATGATTTTGTCATTGAAGCTCTGCGTTTTTTTGTCTCTGTTCTTCAGACTGGGTAATTTCAACTGATCTGTTTTCAAGTTCATTGACTTTTCCTTCTGACTTTTACATATTCTGTTAAGCCATCCAGTGAACATTTCATTTCAGATTTTTTTTTTTCAGTTCTAGAATTTCTGTGTGTGTGTGTGTGTGTGTGGTTTTTTGTTTTGTTTGTGCTTCCCCTGATAAGATTTCCCCATCTGTTCACCCATTATGACCATAATTTCTTTTCTACCCAAGAATTTATATGTAGTAGCTGCATTCAGGTCCTTGTCTTCTATTTCGAATATCAGGGTCATCTTATGGTTTTTTTGTATTAACACTTTTCTCTTAACTAGGGTAGCATTTGCTTCTTCCTTCCTTCCTCCCTCCGTCCCTTCCATGTTAATAACTTTTGCTTGTATACTGAACACTCTGAATGATGTATTGTAGAGATTCTGGTTTCTTGGAAGAGTTGGTTTCTTGATTTTTGTTGTAGCAAGCAGTTAAACCACTATGTACTTGTGGAGGCTTGGTTTGTATATTGGGTGCATAAGTAAATCTCTTAGACCTGGGATACAGCTTTTACACCTAAGGCCTAGCCTTTCTGTGGTTTCAAAGGCAAGCTTAGTTAGACGGTAACTAAGCCCCCCAACTTGGAAAGACTCAAGCTCAAAATCATCTCCCTTTTATTGGGCAGCAGCTGATATATCTGCTCAGCTTTTGTAGCCTTCCACTTGTTTTCTGCTGAGCTCACTGGAATCTCCCCCACATATGCACAGTTCAAGGGTCAGCCAAGGATTTCAGTGTAGTTTGTAATACAGAGTTTGAGGCTCCCTGCTCTATGTTGTTCCTCCATCTTTAGATTTCATCCCCAAGTTTCCAGGTCATCTGGCAGCCTTAAGACTAAATGACTGCAGTTTTTTATTTGAGTTCTGGCCACCCTGTACTGCCTGAACTGGGGTGTGCCCTTAGGAGAAAAGCCATGTAATATAGAATTCACTCAATGCTATTCCCTTTTTTGCAAGGGTTGTGTTCCCAGCAGTTTCTGCTGGCTTTTTGTTGCTCTCTAGTACCTTCAAATAGTTTAAAATGTTTTATCTAGAGTTTTTTTTTAATTTTTATCTGAACTGGAGTTAATCTGACACAAGCTACTCCATTCTTACCGGTACTGGAATTTTGTGAACATCTTTTGAGTTAAATCTTTGTCCATACCTTTAGGATAAATTCCTAAGCAGGATTATTGGGTCAAGAAGCATACACCACATCAAGGTTTTTGATTCACACTGCCCAATTAGCCCCTAGAAAGGTTGCTGATTACACTGTTGTGGACGGACTGAGAGATTCTGGAGGGTGGAGGGTTGCCATCTTTTTTCCCATCGTGCTGTCCAACACAGTGCCTGGCACTTATTTAGGGTCCATAAGGGCTATTGACTGACTCTGCACCTGAAGCATGATTTCTGCCAGTACCAATCAAAGGAGTCAGCAATAAGCATTACTTCTTTACCAGAACTCAATTAAAAGGTGTTCCTGGAGTTCTTGTTGTGGCTGAGTGGATTATGAACCTGACTAGGATCCATGAAGTTGCGGTTAGGTCCCTGACCTTGCTCATTGGGTTAAGGACCTGGTGTTGCTGTGAGCTGCAGTGTATGTCACAGATGCAACTTGGATCTGGTTTTGCTGCGGCTGTGGTGTAGGCTGACAGCTGTAGCTCCAATCTGATCCCTAGTCTGGGAACTTCTGTATGCAGCAGGTGTGGCCCTAAAAAGACAACAAAAAAACAAACAAACAAAACAAAACCCAGGACTTTTGCTCCTGATTAAATGTTCATTACTCTAATCTACCTAGAGCCTTTTAGGTCTTGGCAAATCCCACCCAAAGTTGTCCCAGCACAAGGGACAGGTCAGCTGGGCTCTCAACTCTCTCCTTCCTGAAATTGCTACCGTGGTCTGGTCTCTGGTGTTTTAGAGGCTGGATCTCACGTTGCCTTGGTGCCGTAGATGAGGTTTGCTGCCAACTCATCAGGAGATGATAAGTTTAACTCACTAGGGGATGGTGTGTGTGTGTGTGTGAGAGAGAGAGAGAGAGAGGAGTAAAGAGGAAGCGAGAGAGAGCGCTGGAGTCCTGGCCAGGACAGGAAATGAATCCTCTAGGTCTCCATACGGGCAAGGGCAGGCCCAGGGCGAAGTGGCTTAGCTAGTGCATCCAAGCCCTGAACTGATTGATTTGAGTCCAAGATGATGCTGACATTTCACCCCTGGCTCGAGCTCTGTGTATGAGTGTGTTTGTGTTTTGAATGGCTGAGGGTTCAAAGCCAGAAGGAGTTCTCTTGGGAGGAGGCTACAGCCTCCTGGCCAATCTGTAGAGCTCAGCATTTTAGGAAAATGATGCTCAGTGAATCTGATGATGTTTCTGAGACATGCTACCACGGCTGCCATTAAAGGAGGGATGAGCAAGCAGAGCCTTTTATTCAGACTGTCTTAGAGGTTCCAAGCACTGTGCAAGATACTTGGGTCACATTGATGAAAAGGAGGTCTCAGGAGCTCCCAGATATGTGTGTGTGTGTGTGTGTGTGTGTGTGTGTGTGTGTACGTGCGCTGGCAGGGGAGGGGGTTGTCGAGGCCAGAGATGTGAGCGGATGATTCTAATACTGTTAAATAAAGGCATTGCTAAAGGCATGTTAGAGGGACTGTGGAACCCACGGGAGGTAAGAATTATGGAGGTGGAGGGTCTTCCTCCAGCTCAAGACCTGATGCTCTGGATTCAACTCAGCTCACTTCCTCAGGTCTGCACTCTGCTGGGCACCCCCTCGCTCCTGTAGGTTCCATATTTCTCACCCATTGGTGAGAAAGATCATCCCATCAGCACATGAGCGCAGAAAACATCTCTCATCTTTAAGAAAATCATCCTAATGACTCTGCATCATCCTCTCGGCACCATCCTGTCTTGGGCTTCCTTTCTTGGCCATGGTTCTTGGAAGAACTGTCTTTCCCACCTTCCCCAACCCAGGAAGAGCCTGGGAAAGTCAGTCTCTCTTGCTGTGCCCGGAGACTGGGGGCTGGACCACATGAACCCTTCCTTGCTTCCAGGGTCTTTTCCAACCTGCAAGTTCAAGCCTTTGCCCCACTTACCACTCAGAGAGTCTTTTCGTTAAGTGACCAGCCACTGGCCAAGAGTTGGAACCCAATGCAATTCTTGAACTAATGACTATTGCAAAGGCAGTTTTCACAGGTGTGAGATATGAGGTTCAGATGGTGGATTCTCCACATGGTAGAGATGAGTGACTAAAGCTTAGAGAAATGTTGATATGATTTAAGTCAGGCTCTGCTGGAGCCCCTGGGGGAGCTGGAGGCTGAGTGTTGGGGAGAAGAAAGTCCCATCACAGCTGGCTGAGCTGGAGAGGACCACTCGGGCGCTGACCATTCGGGCGCTTCTAACACTTGCCTTTCTCCTGGCATCTTTGGTGGACACTGGGCCCCGGCTTGATGTGGAGAATGAGCTGAGGGTCTGTTCCGTTCAGCATCTGCTCTTGCTTTCTGCTTCAGCAGACAGCGCGGCCTCACCAATGAGATTCTGAACCCTCTGATACTCCATCCTGGCCTGGAGGGGTTCCAGCCGTCGAGATGGGGTTTTGTTGTCAGGCAAGCATCTTTCGGCACCTCCTGTCCTGCTGCGTGGGGCTGTAAATATCCGCAGATGTCACCTGCCTTTTCTTCTTCTGGAAAGCGCTTGCACGGGGGCTGGCCCAGGTCGCAGGCGCATGGATCGGCTGCTGGGCTGTCCGCACGTCCAGAGGGCTCTCAGCACTCCCCGTGGCTGCGGCTTCCTCACCCACAGGCATTTCACAGGGCGTCGGGCAGGGGCCACGGGAAATGGTTGCTAAGCTTCTGAATCTTCTCCCGGCCAGGCTTGCACGACCTCCAGGGGAACCTGGGCATTTCCCGTTGGGCACAGGGATCCGGGTCTCTCCAGGACAGAGGCTTCAAGGCTCTCCCCTGTCACTCACTCTGATGCGCCAAATGCCGTGGGGGAGGTGGGGGCCTCCACTGAGCTCCGGGAAAGGCGGGCAGAGCCTGGGAAAGTCAGTCTTTCTTGCTCTGCCCAGAGATCGGGGGCTGGACCACGCGAACCCTGGAATGGGGCGCACAAGCTGGGCCGAGGGGTGCGGGAGCTGCGCGTGGGGGAGGAGGAGGGGCCAGCGAAGGGCAGCAGATGTGCCGCCTACCCCCGCGCGTGGCTGAGCCAGGGCAGCCTGTGGTGTGGGCGGAGGGGGCACGAGGTCCCTCACTTAGCGTCTGAGGCTCCAAGGAGAACGTGTTCATCCCCTGAGTGACCCGCGGAATGCCAGTGGGCTTCTCTCCAGGACACTCCGGAATGGGTGGAGGGCGTCCTAGAGCGTGGCCTGCATGTCGGCGGGGAGCAGGCGGGGATGGAATTAGGACACTCGGAGGCAACGTAAGGAGAGGAGGGGCCGTGGGGCTGCTTCAGCGGACGGCAGGGTTGGTGCTCTTCCCCGCCTCCTCCCGCTCTCACTGCGATCCTCTCGGGGCCAGCTCCACACCCGAGGCCCGAGGTCACACACGTTGCCTTTGGGTGGCTGATCTAGCTGCCAAGGCAAGGCGTGGAAGAGGCCTGGGCTGGCCTGTCGCCCTCAGCGGGGAAGCATTTCCAGAACCTTCCAACGGGGACCGGGGACCCAGGCAGTGAGCACATCCTACTCACACTGTGGCCGGGAGCGGGGAAGGGCCTTGGCCAGGGCCATCGGCTGTACGCTCATGCATCCCAGCTGTGTCTCCCCAGTGGCTGGAAGAGGCCGCTGGCCCTTCCCAGCCCCACCCTCAGGGTCTGTGGTGTTGATGGTTCGGGACCCGCCTGAGCCTGGCAGAACCCTTGGCCTGTTCTGGAGGATGGAGATGAATGGGCCTCACCCAGGGAGCGTTTTCCGCTTGGCATCTCCATCTTCTGGGTATTTCTGCTTCTCTTCCCTTGGCCACATGACTGACCAAGGCTAGCTTGGGGTCCACTGGGAGCCCAGGACAGGTCTCTCCGCCTCATATTAACAGAGTTGCAGCCCCTGGGCCGTGGGCTGGAGGGGGGGAGGAGAGCTCCAGCTTTGCTGTCGGCCCGTGTATTGGCCTCTCACCCTGTGTGTGACATCGGGGAAGTGCCTCGCGGTGATGTGGGGCATCAGGCCTCTTCCCGTGGAACCGGAAGTCCACGGGCAGCCTGTGGTTGTGTCACAAACAGGACCAGCAGAGTGGAAACCAAAGTCTCACCTCCCAGGGGCCCATGCCTGACCCTCTGGAGTGTGGAGTGAGGCAGGCCTGCCGGCCCAGGGCAAGGGTGCCCTCTGGCATTGTGGGGGGCACCCTTACCAGCCGGGAGGAAAGGAAGGAATGGTCACCCTCCCCTTTCCTGTCACCCTGCTTTATCTGCGGTGACTCGTTTCCCAGGTAGAGCCCCCGGATGGGGGATTTAGTCTTGGCTCCCAGCACAGTGGAGTGGTCCTTGTGTCCCTTCCAAGGATCTTGCATCTGTCATCTGCTTGGACAGCAGAAAGACCATGAGCTTCAACCCAGACCAAGAGTTGAAATCCTAGGAGTTCCCTGGTGACCTAGCGGTTAAGGATCTGATGTCGTCACTGCTGTGGCTCGGGTTCAGTCCCTGGCTCAGGAACTCCCCTGAGCCACGGGAGCAGCCAAAAAAAAAAGGGAGAGAGAGAGAGTTGAAATCCTAGCTCCACATACTCGCTCTGTGGGCAAGTCACTTCCTCTCTGAACCTCAGTCTCCTCGTCTGTGAAGTGAGCCCAATGATACTTGCCTTGTAGAATTATTAACACTGTCCCGTATCAAATGAGATGAATGGAAAGTACCTGATGTGGCCCAGGAGGCCCTTAATAAGTGGTCCTTGTTACTGCTCTTGTTCTCCCACCTGGCCAGGTGCTGGGCACGATGGTACTAAAAGTACATGCTGACTGTGCTGTCTGCCCTTCAGAAGATGAGTGCTTAGGGCCAAAATAAACCTTAAAATCTCTGGTATATCTTTGTGTGTGTGAAAGAGAGATAGACAGCAGAGGGTTGGCTTTTCAGTGCGACTGGGGCCTGAGTACAGCATGAGATTTAGGCCCACGGATCCCTGGCACCAGGAGCCACAGAAGTGAGGTTTATTCACCTGCCTGTGACGCTGAGAAGCCCTGACAGGTGGAGGGCATCGGGGGTCCCTGGTCCTGCCGCCGCCGCTGGACGCCCTGGGCTGAAGGCCGGGGTGGGGGTGTGTGTGTGACCGCACCTGTCAAGGTTCTGTTCTCCTTGAGGGGGTGGAGATTTGCAGCCAGGGTCTGGACTCCCACCGAATTCCCCTGCAAGACAGCCGGTGAGCGCCAAGGATGCTGGCAATGGAAGTGGCAGAGGGTGCGGACAGAGATTGGGGCATGAGGCCAGAGGTCGGTACTGTCCCTGGCCACGTGACCTCCGTAAGTCACCTGCCTGTGGATTTCTCCTCTGGATATGGGTCCTTGGGCTGGGGAGGGGCCGCCTTTGAGGTCTGCGAGCCTGTGGTTCTGGGCTCCCCTCAGCGGGAGCAAAGCTGTTGTAACAACGATGCTGAGCTCTGGTTATTGTAAACTTCCCACAGAAGGAGGCATGCCTTACCATGATGTCATGTCTAGACACCCGGGTCAGGTATAAATTATGGAGACAAAGTAGCATGCTCAGTGGTTAGACTGTAAAACTTTAACGAGAGATTTCTGTGACTCGAACATGTGCTGGGGAGGACTGCTCTCAGAGGAGGAGGAGGAGAGGTGACGGCTTCCCTTCCCACTTCCTCTCCAGCATCGTCGCCCTTGGGGCCAGGTCCTCGGGACTCACAGAGACTCTGGCCTTGGGTGGCGCCTTCCTCCAGAGCAGGAGGTGACCTCCAGGGCTCTGGTTTCCGGAGACCTGGTAGCTGGACCTCCGCCCTGCTGAGCTGGGTGGACTTTGGGCAAGTCCCAGCCTCGCAGGGCCTCAGTCTCCTTATCTGTAAAATGGGGGTGGAAGAGAGAATCTTCCAGCACGAACATTTCCATCTCCCGACCCTCTAGGACCTGGCAGAGCGAAGCAGTAGCCGCGCCTCTTGAGCAGCAGGAATGCCTTTTTGTGTTCAAGACCCACCTGCTGGGGCTTTGGTGATGAGAAATGGGGGAGACAGAGGAACAGCTTTGGAGGCTATCAAGTCCCGTGCTGGTGCCAGGGGGCCGTTCCTGGAAATCCTGGGGTCTCCTTCTCTGAGAAAGGCTGAAGGTTATGCTGATTGCAATTTAGGGAATATCTTTGTGGAAAAGACAGACACTTTTTTTTTTTTCTGACACTAAATATGTTGTTGCAACACCAATTCTCTGACAATGACTGGGGGACTCAACACTGCTCTTCCGTTCTGACACCAACTGCCCGGAGTTAGTGGGTACCCAGTAAGTTAAGGGCTCAGCCCCATGAGACTGCCCCCTACTTCAGATGCAAATGAGGTCCCCTGGCCACCTGCACTGCTACCAGCCTGCTGACTACAAATTTGTGGGTTCCCACGCCTCCCCTCAAGTTGGAGAATTCACTAGAGTGACTCCCAGAACTCAGGAAGGCCCTGTGCTTACCATTACAATTGTATTACAAAGGGCAAACTCAGGACCAGCCAAATGGAATAGATGAGCGGGGCGAGGGCTGGGGAAGGGGCGCTGAGCCTCTGTGCCCTCTCCGGGTGCACCCCACCCCCACCCCCAAGCGCCTCCGTGAGCACGTGAACCCGGAAGCTCTCTCAGCCCCGTCTAGGATCTTTGTGAAAGTTCCCTTACAGGCACATGATGGATTAATCCATTGGCTACTGGTGATTGAACTCTATCTCTAGCCCCCTCTCCCCGGAGGTCTGGGGTGAGGCTGAAAGTTCCAACCTCCTCATCATGAGGCTGGTTTCCTTGGCTACCAACCCCCAACCTAAAGCTATCTGGGGAGCCATGAGAGTCACCTCATTAGCACGAACCCAGCTGTTACTGAATGGGGCTCTCTGTGAATAACAAAAGACGCTGCCATCTCTCTGGAAATGCCAAGGGGATTAGGAGCTCAGGGCCAGGAACCGGAGGCCGAAGATCAAATATGTATATTTTATAACACTGAAGACACGGCCTTCCGCCTTCCGAGCTGGTGTCGAGCTGGTGTCGAGCTGGTGTCGGTCGACACTACTGAGTTCACTGTTGATGCCCACCTTGGGCCTTAGATTTGAGGTCCGGGGAGACCCTGGCGTCTGGCAATGACACTTCGAGGTGCCAGCCACCATGGGGTACAGCAGAAGGGTCTGTTCCCAGATGGCTCATACACCATAGCACGAGGGCTCCGCCAAAGTCACGCCCGGAGCGGAAGGCCGTTGGAGCGCTTGAACAGGGCATCCGGCGTTGGGGGATGGTCACGTCTTGCCGTGTGGGTGGACCCGTTCAGTCATGGAAGGCCTCGGTGCCAACGGTAGGACACTGCCAAGGATGCGGACCCTGAGATCTCCGTGCGCGTGGACCAGGGTCATATTCATCGCAGGCAAAGGACCCCCCAGGGGACCAAGGAGCAGCTGGGATGAGGCAACCCATCCCTCAGCCAACCGTTTCACCATCAAATCGCAATTAAGAAGTACCCCACGCTCTGAGGAACCCGTAAACACTGGAACCTCTGGCGCCAATCCTCACTCTTTCCAGCTGAAGTGTTGTGGGGGGTGGGGGAGGTGTGGCCCTCCCTGGGACCCTTAGACTCAATGGGGGAGTGAGTTTGGCCCTGGGTCCCCTGTTCCCACAAGAACGTCCTAAATGTTTTTTATGGCCAAGCATTGCCTGGACTTCCCCTCAGGAGGGGCTGCATTTCCCGACTTGGGGTTGGAATGTTCCAGAATCCCTGTGCCTTGCTCTGCTTTGAACAGTTATTTATTGCCTGGGCCTCTCAATTCAGCGCTTCTCTCCCAGGCTTGGGATTTTCTTCCCTCTTCCCCTCCCCCTCCCTCCCTCCCTACTCCTCCTCCTCTTTTTTCTCTCTCTCGATTGTATACGTGTTCATTTTTCCAGCTACTCTTCGAGTTGCTTGAGGGTTGAGTCTTTCTCCGATGCTTTTTGGTCTGCAAAGACACCACCCAAAGGGGAAAAAAATTGGGGTTTGGAGCCCCCAGACCAACAGTCAAATCTGGCCTCACCACTCCCCAACTATGATAATTTGGACAAGCAAATGATTTCCTGAAACGTCACTTTCCCCATCAGTGAAATGGGAAAAGTAAGGCTTACCCTGCATGGGCCTTAGGAGATTCTAGAGGCTCCTGGAAAGTGCCTAGCTCAGTGCTCAGCTCCCTAGGAGCACTCAGGGAACTGGTCCAGTGACTGGCCCGTGAGAAACAGGTGCCCCCTCGCACCTGGCCCGAGGGCACTGTTTCCTTTTACCATCTCAGTAACCCCATAGCATAGGCATTCATCACTGTCACCGCCACATTTTACAGATGAGAAAGATGGGGCTAAATCATTAAGTCATTAGATGAAAGCCACATGGTTAGTAAGTGATTGATCCTGGACCAGAAACCAGGTCTTGTCTTTGGACTGCTCCACACTCACTAAGGAGGAAATGAATAAATGAATGAATGAATGATTGCATACAGGGCTGCGCTCTGCGACCCCACCCTGTGGGGAGAAGTCCTGGGCAGGATGAAGCAAAGCAGGTGGCCAGCTGGTTGCCATGGCAACCAGATAGGTCATCAGAGACCAAGGGCCAAGATGGATGTCAGGGCCACTCCATCACAGGGTGGACTCATGGAGGAGGGCTGTTTGCATGTATCATGTGCCTCTGGGTCATGTTTATGATGTGTGTATGAGATGTGGATGGGGATTACGCATACTGCCCGTGTATGCACGGCATTAGTGGAAGTGCCTGCCTGTGTGTGTGTGAGCATGTAGGGGGTATGTATGTTGGTGAGTGGTTTGTATGGTGTTTGTGCCTGTGTATGTATGAGTGCTGTGTGTGAATTATGATGTGTGTAATGTCATGCGCATGTGTGCATTAGTGTGTGAGGCTTACATGTGTGTTGTGTGTGCAGATGTGTGGTACGTGTACAGTAAACCCTCTGTGATGTTCTCTTGGACCGGGTAGATTCCCTGCCTAACCTTGAGCTTGGAGGGCATGTGTCTGGCCACCTGCGTAATGGGGGCTGAGTTGGGGAGGCGCGCTGGGTGCATGTCTGACCCTTAGCTTGTAAACTTGCACTTAACCCGTAAGCTTTGAAGATAGCTCCCTCACCCTTCACCAGACCTGGAATCCTTCCATCATGAGATCCTTTGTGTTTTTTTTTTTTTCACTTGGAGAATAAGTCTCCAATTTTCTGCCTGTGTGGACGTGAGGACCTGGAAACTTCTTCCTCCTTGTAGACTTTGCACATGTGCTATTTTTAGCTCCTCCCTATAGCTTCACTTTTCTGAGTCCTTCATACTCTGCCCTTTGAGGGAGGGAGATGAGCTCTTTTCAGCCCTCCTTGCTGCTGGCTCAGGACTCAACACCCCTGAGTCGGCAAAGGCAGCTCCCATTTGTCCATTTGTTTTGCAGTTTTCACATTTCTGCTGGGGTTGACGCTGCCTCTATTTCCTTTATCCTTGTCAGTTTATATTTAAAGAAAACCTCAAACTCCAGAACCTCTTCCTGTCACTTTAGTGGGGTTTCAGGAGCATGATGGTAAATGTATTTCCTTTTTTTTTTCTTTTTAAGGCCGCACCTGTGGCATATGGAAGTTCCCAGGCTAGGGGTTGAATTGGAGCTACAGCTGCAGGCCTATGCCAAAGCCACAGGAACACGGGATTCGAGCTGAGTCTGCGACCTACACCATGGCTCATGGCAAAAGTGGATCCTTAACCCACTGAGCAATGCCGGGAATCGAACCCGCATCCTCATGGATCCTGATCGTGTTCATTAACCATTGAGCCATGCAGGGAACTCCTGGTAAATGTATTTCTGATATCTGCACTGAAGACAGGTGGGCTAAGGAAAATGGCATGTTCTTTTGGCAAGACAGGTCATGACACAGGGCAGTTTGGCTCAGTAACCCTTAGTACCTCTTATCATCCAAATTCTCGTGTTGAAATCTTAATTTAAAAGATGTGCATAAGAAATATTTCAAACTAAGTAAGAAGTACATCAAACACCCCTTGAGACTTAGGTACCCACCACCGAGATTAAATAGCTGTCAGCATTATGTCGTATTTCCTTCAGAGCACTTTTTTCTTTTTAATTTTTATTTTAAAATAATTCAGAGCAGTGTCTTAAAGAATAAGATGTTTACAGGTATGGCTAAAGCCAGGTACAGCTGAGGCCCCACCTTCCATGCCTTTTCTCTTTTCCCTTCCCAGACAAAACACTATCTTCAAATTGATATGTGCCCTCCTCAGGCAAATTTCTGTACTATTATTATATATATTTATATTTATAGAAATATATATATCACCGTGTGTTTCAATATTTGCGTACATGATATTCTGCTGAATTCATCTTTTTGCAGCTTGCTTTTTCACTTAAGATATTTGTGAGCTTTCTTCATAATGATCTGTCAACTCTAGTTCATCGATTTTAGTTGCTTTCTGGTATTCTCCTGTGTGAATATACTACAGTTTATCAGTCTCCCACTGAAAGACATACTGCTTCCACTTTTTCACAATTACAAGCAGAACTACAGAGAATGCCCTCAGGTCCTTCTGCACATGAGCAAAGGTTTTCCCAGACCGAGAATGCTAATCTTTAACTCTTCTAGATAGTGTCAAATTGCTGTCCCATCTCGTTGCTCCAGTTTCCACGCCGCCAGCATTGTGTGGAAGTTCCCCATTGCCCTATATATCCTTGCCAGTATTTGGTGTTCCCAGATGTGATTTTTTTTTTTTTTTGTATTCTGATAGATGAGAAATTGTATATCGATGTAAGGGTCTGCATTCCCCTTGTACACCTGAGATTCAGCTTCTTTCAGTTTTTGTTTGTTCAAAATTTTTGTAGCCCTGACTCATGAACGATAGTTTAGCTGGGTATAAAATTCTAGGTTGACAGTTATTTCTCCCCTGCTCTTTGGAGATCTATACCATTATCTTCCGGCGTCTGTTGCTGGTGTTGAGAGATCTACCAAAGACGTCTTTGGAGATAGCTCATCTTTTTTCTTTGGTGGATTGTAAGTTTTTGTCTGCCTTTGGTGTTCTGCAGATTCACTCGATTTGTCTAGATATGGATTGATTTTCTTATCTGTTTGGGACTCATTGCAGTCCTTGAGTCCTTGATATATGGCAATCCATATATTATCAATTCCAGAAAACCGCAAGCCATTATCTCTTCAGATTTTGCCTCGTTACCATTTTCTCTATTTGTTGTTTCTGGAACTTCTTTTAGACAGACAGGATCCCCATTTTTATCTCCATGTCTCTTGACCACTCGTTTCTACTTCTTTATGTTTCATTTTTGTCTTTTGGGAACAATTTCATCAGCTATAACTTTTATTAATCTTCTCCTCAGCAATGTCCAATATGCCTTTTTACCTATTTCATTTTTATTTTCAATTATTATAAATTATTATAATTTCAATTTCTATAAGTTATATTTGGTTCTGCTCAATTTCCAACCTCTTAATTTTGGTCTCTAATATTTTAGAACATCTTTATTTTATACATATTTCATATTGGAATTTTAGTTTCACTGATCATTGGGGTTTAATCTTCCTGGTGGTTTTCTTTACTTTCTCACTTATGATAGGTGTTTTCCTTGCTTCTTTTATATATTTTATGATGAGCTCTTCTTTGTCGCAGCTTTTTTTTTTTTTGGTGAGAATCACCTGTAACCTGATTTGTGGAACCTTTCTCCCACAAAGTTTTATAAGGCACTCCAGAGTATCCCTGGCTAGAAGCAGATTTTTATGTTAATTTCTTGGTTTGTGGGTTTCTGGGTAAATTCTTCTAGGTTTATAATATTAATTCAAACCCCAGATCCACACAGGGCACTGACCTGAGGTTTGGCTGTATCAGGGGAGATTTTCTGTTTAAATCCAGGCAAAAGAGAGAAAGAAGCTTCATTATTTCCCTCTCTGTGCTGACTGGCAGGTAGTCTTTCCGATACTCTTTTGTGGGGGATGCTGTGCTTTTCCCTTTCAGGGACACTCAAAACACATGGGTGTGGAAACCCTATCCCGAAGCAACCAAGTCACCATGGTGATGACCCTCTCCCTCCTTCCCCAAGGTCAGTTAGAGCATCTGCTCACATAGTAGCTACTTTGTTTCGGGTTCCTCTTTATTCTTGGGAACCTTTTTTCCTTGGGAACTCAGCTATATATTTAAAATAATTTTCACTCTATTTTATCCAGCAATTCTAAGTGTTTGTAGAAAGGTCTTTCTAATTTTCTTATACACCACCCGAATGCTCTAACTCTCAGTAGTGCTGCAAGATAGCTTTGCACATGGGGAAGCTGGAGCTGCAAAGCTTAAGAAAGTCACGTGAGATGCCACTTTTCATTAGCGGGAGAGCCAAAACTTGGCTGCTACCTTTTGACTTCATATCGTCTATTTCTACCAGGGGAGAAAAAGGGCCAGAGACACGTAGGGAGGTGAGAGGAGGCCAGAGTTCAGCTCTGGACATGTGGGCACCGAGAGGCTATGCTTCCTCTCCCTAGAGCCTCAAGAGCCCCATCAGCCTTCTAGCTCACCTGTGGGAGGTGTTCAGCCCTCTGCTAGTCATGCCACGCTAGCCACCTGCATAGTTGGAGACACATTCCAAAGTCGGACGTGATGTCATGTGATGAGTGTGACTTTGGGTCTTTTATGCCTTAGGCTCTTGTGCTTATAGGGGCCACCAAGGCTCCCCGGGCCATACACTTGGGAGATAATGGACCAGAAAGGACGTGGTCCTCATGGTCCCAGCCTCTGTCCCCTGACCTGTGGCTGCCATTATTTGTGTAGCTACTTTGGCCAGGCTACTGGGCGTCTTCATGTGATTTGTCTTTGTGACCCCAGTGTCCAGGACAGGGCCTGACCCTGAAGAGGCCTCAGGAAAGGCTCTTTGGTGGAACAAAGCTGACTGCCCTGACATCCTTGAGAGCAGGTTATTACACATCTGTATCGCCCGGGCTGTCGGGGAGTGGACAGGGGAGGCTCAGAGGGGGTCTAGGCTTAGCTGCTGCGTGACTCTGATATGGTTATACCCCCTCGCAGCCTCTGACTCTCGTCCCTGATGGTGGTGCAGGTGGTGTTGGGATCAAAGTGATCCAAGCATGTCTGAGATTCTCAGGGATTCTAGGATCTGTGCTCGCTTTCCGGCATGGCTTGAACCTTGGGAAAGGTTTGGTCAAGGATCGAACCCTGCAGAGTAACCAATTAAATTCTTGGTTCCTCCGGAGCCCAAGCCTGCCTCTGTCTATCTTATGGCAGTCTTAGGGTTCACCCTGGGTTTTGGGGTTCACGGGCCAGGCTCAGCAGAGACCTTGAGGAGGGAGTGAATGGGGGCTCTGACCCTGAGCTGGGGGTCCCCCCCCCAGGCAGCTCTGTGGGGAAGGGCTGGAGCCAGACCCCCACCTCTCCAGCCGGCCGCTGCCTCTGCCCCCCGGCAGCTGCGGGGAACAGGACCCCGGCTGCATTTATAGCATTTCTGTCTGCAAAGGCCGTGCAGTTGTTTTAGATTAGCATACAAATCGACATTAGTGTAGTACAGCTGTTGTTAATCCACAGCCCGTGGAAGGGGGATGCCAGCACGTCGTTTATTAGGCACGTCGATCCCATAATGTCCTTTTTTTTTTTTGCTGCCTTTGTCTTCTATCGGAGTCCATAATGGGTTCCAGGATGTCTTTTATTTTGCTGCAGACCACGTTTCCTCCTGCCTCACAGATCAGAATGTAATGGATTCCAGGATGTAATTTATGCTATTTTGGAATCAGACTCTGTACTATTAATTCTAAAGCCTTTGGGCCATCTCCAGGCAGGCCGGAGTTCTCCGTTTGCCACCCGCCCCCCCGCCCCCGGTCATCAGACAGGCACCGGGAACCCAAGCCCAATACAGGGGCTGGAGGGGGAGGGCGCCCAGGCCAACAGCTCCCAATTAAGGGAATTCCAGGCAGGCGTGGGAGAGGAGGCCAGAGGGTGCTGGGGGAGACAGACAAAGGAAGCCGGGACGATGCAGGTCCAAGAGGAGGAGGCACAGATGTTCTGAAAACCCAAAGATAAGTAGAAGCCTGGGTCTGGCACAGACACTTGGATCAAGGGTTTTGAGACCCCAGGGATGAGAACCTGGACCCTGGGCATGGGGGGTTGTGGGGCATGAAGCCCCAGGGAGGTGTCCCCGCCGGGGGATGGCAAGGCTGTGTGAGCAAGAACACTGCCCTGGGAGCCACTGGGCCTGGACCTGAGGCCGGTCTTGGTGACCTGAATCCTCATGGCTGACCCTGGATGGTCACGCCCTCTGGCTGAGGCTGGTGTTCTCTGCCCAGAGCCATCCCCGAGCCTGAGGGAGATGGCAGAAATGTTGTGGACATGTGCAAGTTTTGAGAAATCGGTGGATTTCACTCCTGGGTGCAGAGTGTGTCCCATGTACCGCCCAGCCTGCCGCCAGCTTGGGCAGGTCCCCTCTCCACACAGGGTGCTTGGTGTGAATTAAGGAAGGGAGCCCAGGACTTCTCTCCCTTCAGGCCCCGAGGATGGGGGAGACACAGGGGTCTCTTCTGTGCCCTGTGCCTCGGGGCCACGCACACTCCCCAGGGCGCACAGCCCGGGCAGGTCTCAGGGGGCTTCGTGTCCCCAGGGCAGGTGATATCAGGGATGGGGAGGAAGAAGTGTGAGCTTCCGAGTCCCATCCCGCTGTGGCCACTGACTGCTTGTCTGCTGGGAGCTCCCTCCATCTCTGAGGGGGCACAGCCCCTTCCTCACCGGACAGCCTGGGCTGCAGTCTGAGCCCCCCACTCTGTGCTGGGCTCCCCAGCCATGCCTGCCCCCCTGCCTGCTGCCAGGCCTCGGGGGCTGGGGACTGACGTGGCCCCAGGGACTGAGGGGTGTCTTCTCCACGTGGCCTTAGCCTTTGCCCTTAAGACCCCGTGTTTAGGGCTCTCCCCGGACACCTTCTCAGGCACACTTGAGGAGGCCCGGCCCTCTCAGGGGATGGGTCAGGACCAGCCACCCTGCCTGAGGATATTTTGGGGGGGCTTCAAGGAGGATGGAGGCCGGGACTTCTCTCCCTCCTCTGGGATAGTCATGCTCATGTGTAGGCCTGAGGCCTTTAGCTACTCCAGCCACCACTCTGTCCCCAAGGCCAGCAGCCTACATGCCAGCCAGCCCTTTGGTGAGGGCAGCGCACCCCCAATAGCTAGGTCTGAAGGGGTGCTGGGCAGAAAAGACCACCTCCTGGGCAGGTCAGAGCCCTTCGCATCACTGGTCTCTGAGGCCGTGAAGCCAGCCCACTGTGTTGTTTGTGGGGCCGTGACAGTATCTTTCTCACTGAAGCCTTTAAAAAAAAAAAATGATGGTAAAATACACATAAAATCAGATTGACCGTTTTATCCAGTTTTAAGCACACGATGTGTGATATTAAGCCCATTCACGTTGTTGTGCAACCATCAGCCACCCTCCGTCTCCAGAACTTTTTTCGTCACCCCAACTAAACTGCAGACTGTTAAAGGGGAAAAAAGCTGACCGCGTGTCCCCTCGAATGTGTTCTTCTGGGTTTTCTCCACCTTTCATTGTCTTCGAGGTATTTAACGGCTCCGCAAAGCTGTGCAAAGCCAGGAATAACGTGAGCAGTTCTTGTCCACATTAACCCCAATTAATTGCGTGCAGTGGAATGCAGTTGGCTATTGCCCTAGGGGTGGGCCGGTTTGCATTTATTTGTAAATTCACCCCAGCATGCCTAATTTGCCTACGTGATCTTGTGGTTCTAAGGGTTTTCCTTTGAACCGCTTGTAGCATCTTACTGGTTTCTTCCCTCTTTAATTAATGTGTTAAAATCTTTGACACATGTTCATTTATGTTTATGTGAGAGCCATGGTTTTTTTTTCCCTCCTCTCGTTAGAATTGGTCGATTAACAAGACTTTCGTCTGCAGAGCAGGGGGCGCTGTGGTTTAACTCCTGAAATTCCTTGGCCAAAGTCACCTTCCCACATGGGGTTGGAATCTGCGGAGACTCGGCAGGACTGGGGATGCTGTGTCTGAACCGCAGTCTCAGGGGAACCTGTGAGGAGCTCAGATCCGGCAGGTGAGGCGGCCCCGTGGCCCAGCGAGAAGCTCACAGCCGGCCTTTACCGGTTGTAGGGAGGGCAAGGCCCAGGGTCCCCTCAGCTGTCAGAGCCGGGGAAAGAGGTGCCAGATGTATCATATTCCATCCTTCGTCACCCTGGGAGAGGATGGCAGTCACCGCAAGACCCGCTAGCCAGAGCTGGGCGGGGCCCTGAGTCCAGCTCACCCGCCAACCCCCTTGTGTCACTGCCAAGGCCCCACGGCCAGTTTGGACCCAGCCAGGCTCTGGGCTCTTCCCGTGGGCCAGCGCCCACTCTGAGCCCTGGGGACATCTCTGTGAGGCGCGGAGAGGGCCGTTGCCTCTCGTTTGGACGTGACCTTACCACGTCTCAGGAAGGTCAAGTGGCCGGCCCAGGGTCCCGCTGTGGCCCAGTGGACAGCCGCTAAGGGTCCCAGAGCTCCAGCCCCGTCCTCCCACTGACATCGGAGGATCAAGAGGCAGCAGCGGTCCCAGGGAGATAAACAACATTCCAGGGTGCCTGGAACTGCTCAGACAGTGGGCTTTTGTTTGGCTCAGAAGAAAGGGAGTCGTTAAAGAAAAACCCCAAACAATAAAAAGCATTTGCAGGGGAAATGTAAATACCGCCCGCTGGGTGGCTGTTCATTTGGTTAAAAAAATGCATCTGTCACTGGGGTTAGTTGCAGGCTTTGTCCCTTATGCAGCTGTCTGAGCAGGCAGGTCACCTTGAGCTCAGGGCTGCACGGAGCCGGCCTGGGTGCCTGCAGGGCTGGGCCTCTCCCAGGGGGTCTGTGGATGGCGGAGCTCCCCTTGCAGCTGGCTCCTGGCTCATAGCATCCCCCACGGTCTCTCTCTGTCCATCTGTCCTTCCGCCAGCTCTCCGGGGCCTTTCTGGAAACTGCGCAGTTACGGGAGGCCTCATGGTGAAGCAGAGACACACAGACTCAGGGTCTCCAGACAAGCTCTTCGAGCCTCAGCTGTAAAGTGGGGACGGTCGTGCTTTTCCCCGGGAGGTCCTGTCAGCTGTGCGCTGGAGCTGCCTCCTTGCTCACCGGAGCCGATTTTGCACATCATCTCCCACCTTTGCGCTCAGTGATGTCATTTTGGTAGCTTGACATCAGCCGCCATGGAAATCACCAAACACTCTAAATGCAGGATCGGCCCTGCAGAGAGCTGGCTGTTAGCCGCTTGCGAGCACACCGCTGGGGGTTGCGGGACTGTGTGGCAGGTGCTTGGCGCTCTGCATCTGGATTGCGTGTCACCTCGGGGGTGAGAGGGCTTTGGTGTAAGATGATGCGAGATCCCTGGTTTGGCTGGGCTGACGAGGCTGGGGTCCTTGCCCGGAGGCCGGGACTCAGTGGCTCAGAGTGTCCGCTGGCTCAGAATTCCGGTCAGCACAGATGCTGAATTTAAGAGGGTAAGAACTGAACTTTTGTGGAAGTGACATTTCCTCCTCTCTCTTCTTGCCCAGATGGTGGGGCCTTCTGGGAAAAGTCTTCTTTGTTTTTTCCTTAAGAACAAGAACAGGAGATGGAAGTAGTGGTGAAAATAATATAGACAATGATGATGATAAATTGTCACCATTTCTTGGGCAGGGGCCAGAGGTGGTCAGCAAACTGTGACCCTTGTTGCAGTTAATGCTCAGACAAGGCTGGCACTGCCATACCCCTATCACGGGGCGAGCAAAGTCATATTCGGAGAGGGGCGGTCACTTCGACGGGGTCAGTGCCAGGGCTGGGGTCCAAGCCGGAGCCGTCTGAGCCCACCGCACTGCACCAGGGAGAGGACAGCTGGGATAGACCAGGCTGGCCTCACCTGCTCCCTGGCTGCCCCCAGAGCTGCCTGTGCCCCCTCCCAAGCTTAGGCTCCTCCCTGCTTGCCCAGCAGACTCTACCTGTCTGCAAATGTCTAGCTCAGAAGTCACTTCCTCCAGGAAGCACCCCCCAGACCCCCCCAAGGGTCCTGCAGTGGCTGCTCCATCATCAGGGTTCTCCCCACCCTGTGTGAACTCTGCTGGGCGTCTCGGTCAGTGCTTGTTCACTTTCGGTGCCCCAAGTCCCTTTGGAAGCCTGCGGGTTTTTCTCAGAATAATGTTTTTAAGTGCATAAAATAAACGATCTGGATTACAAATTATCAGAAACCAACTATCAAAATATCTTTTAGAAATATAAGTTATAGGTAGAATAATGCACGTGTTTCCGTACTAACCCACAAATAGTGAGACCTAACAGCGGGCCTGACAGATCCCAGAATTTCAAAGTAGTGCTGCGCGTAAATGATGTTGCTAGATCACTGTAGCAGGTGTAACCTGAATTCTGTCAGTTACAGTGGTACTTAGGATGGTCACCGTGGAAAGAAATGCTAGATTTCAGTTAGAGGCTGGTGACAGTAATGATGTCATCCTATTTCCCATCACAGTCCGCAAGCTCCCCATTTCTGACCTTGAACCCTGGCTAAGAACCTGTGCTCCAGAATCAGGGTTGCTTGAGGGCCAGGCTCAGGCTTTGCATTTTCAGTATTTTAAGTCGTGCCTGGTTTGGACCGTGCACACAAGCTGAAGCTAGCGAGCAAATAGCAGGTTTGTTGAATGAGTGAGTGAGTGAGTGGATTAAGCGAAGGAAAGCACGGCAGAGGGCCAGGCCTCGCTCTTCCCCAGGCTCTGGTCCCCCAGCTGCCTGGGTTTAATAGCGGGGATGTGACTTGGCCTGGCCTGGCCCCGTCATGGGGAGCACACGCCGGCTGCCCGGAGCGCCGCAGGTTGTAAGCGAGACCCCCCTCTCTGAATCAGTGCTTGTCACTTGCTGCCCCGAACTGGCCGTGATTCATCTCATCTCTGGGGGAGAGAGGCTGTGCTCATCACGCCCCGGCTTCCCGGCTGCTTCTAAGCCTTCCTCCTGGCAAGCACAGCCTGAAGGAGCTGCCGCGGTTGGGGAAATTAATTGACCCGGTACTATTCTGGCCCAGAGAAAAACGATTTCGAGTGTTGTCTTAAAGAGGCATTACACTATCCACCGAGAATGTCAGGCCATCAGGGAGCTGCCCGGGACGAGCAGCCGTCACCCCCAGCTGTCACCGGCACGCAGCGCTGGGCCGTAACGTTATCTGAGCTCTGGCAGTTCGGGGCTTTGCAGAGCACGTGGCCTCACTTTCCCTTTCTTCCCAAGAGAAGCCGTCCAGCCCGCCAGGCTTCCAGGGCACTACTGGTGATGGGATCCGGAGCAAGGGCGCGGGCAGGCACTGTGGACGGTGTGGGGTGCTGTGCAACACATCTGGACACTCTGGGCCAGGAGCCGTCAAAGGCCCCCTGCACAAATCGGCGAGTGGTTCAGCATCACTCCAAATGACCTGGTCCCCAGCAGCCCCATGTCTCCAGGCAGTCGGCAGTACATTTTCCAAGATCCCTGGCTACCATCTGGAATGGAGCAGGGTCTCAAACCAGCTGACTTCTGGTCCAGTGGTCTGTGGCCGGGGCCACAGGGCTAATGGGGGACTGCATCCAGCAGGAGCCATCAGGTTTTAGGAGCAAAGAGCGGCTTTGGCCACCAGCATCCATCGGGCCAGGAGGAGCCTGCACCTGCCGGGCACCCAAGGGGTGCGTGCTTGTGGCTCCCAGCATGCTCTCTCCCTGGCAGCCTGGAAAACTTGCATCATCCTTAGCCTTCATATTTTTTTTCTTTCCTCTGGATCTAGTTTGTTACCAAAATGGGTCTGAAGTGTTTGCAGAGCAAATTCGGGGCTTGCCAGTGGGGCTGCTGGCGGAAAAGGTGGGTGGTTGCGCTATGCTCCCAGGGTTTAGAGCCTCTACCTGTGACTCGGGGGGCGGGATGTTCATCCTGCTTTGTGTTCACCTTAATCTGGTTCTCCGGGCTGAGCACCCCGCATGCCAGGCACTGGGCTCGGCCCTTTAAAGACGTTTAGTCTTCACTGAATCCTCGTAGCTGTCATGAGATGCTGGAATCGTTCTGTAGACGAGGAAAGTCATCCTCGAGGCTGAGAGAAGTTGAATAGTTTGCCTGAGCTCCCCCAGCTTGTAAGTGCCAGGGCCGGGACTTGAACCTGTAACGATCTATGTCTCGAACCACTGAGGGAATAAGTGGAAAATTGGGAAAACAAGACCCAGGCCTCGTCTCTGAGGAGCTCACGCCAGTCAGCAAGGGGATAGATGCAGAGGCAGATAAACTGGACCTGCTCGGATATGCACCCTAATAGAGGAAGGACACAGGCTGTGGGCACTCGGGGGGGGGGGGGCGGCCAGCTCCCCCAGGGGCCTGGCAGAGCTTCCCAGAGGAGGCAGACCTGCAGAGAAGAAGGGGAACTGGCTGCTGAGATGCCTTCGGAAAGCTCTGTTGCGGGGAGGTGGGGACAGCACGTGCAAAAATATGGAGGCAGATCTGGGGAGAAACTAGTGGTCAGCATGCGTGCGCGGTGTGCACGGCTAGACATGGTGATGCCACCTGCCCAGGCTGACTTGAACTTGGGGAGCCGTTCAAGGCTGGCGAGTGGGCAAGTGAGCACAGCTCAAACCCACGTTTCAGAATGAAGTCCGTGGAGTTCCAGGAGGAAGATTCTAGATAGAGGAGGAGATTCAGGGACAGTGTGTGTGGGGGGGGGGGGGGGGGGGTCACTGCTCTGCTGTTTTCTTCCCTAACGACATCTGTTTGAGAAGAGTCATAGAAGAGACTGGTGGCAGGAGGCGTCCGGTTCAGGAATTTCCCCAAACTAAAGCCCTCATTTCACCATAGAGGAAAGCTAAGCCCGGGGCTGCCTCCTGCGCTGGATTCCTTGGTGCTTCCCTGGGCATCGTGCCCCCAGGGTTGCATCAGCATGATTGACACGGGGCCCGCACGTGAGGCTAGGAGCTCTGGGTCCTCCTGTTGGCTCTGAGCAACCTGGCGAGCCTCGGGCAGCACCCCACGCCGCTCAGCCTTGCTTCGGTGTCTGCGGTGTGCCTGGCGTCCTCAAGATGCTGCCCGGCCGTGAATTCCTTGGTGAAGCCGGTTTGAGTTCAGAGAGGGTTCTTGGAAACCCTTGAGCGGTAGTGGGCTTTCCTTGACATGTTTGGTGAATTCCCAGAGGATGTGTTCCCAAGGCGAAGGCTGTTATCATTTGGAGACACAGGCTGGAGACGGATTCTTTGGGGTTCGCAAACTCGAGGGAGACGGAGAGGCCGGGCACCGGCTCCGCACTCGCAGCACCCCCGAGAATCTGGTCTCCACTGCGCGCCCGCCGGCCCGGGTGTAAGCTGATCCCCGCACAGCGATGGCGCATTAATGAAAGTTTTGACAGAGAGATTTCATTTTGGAACTCACATTCCCTGAAGGGTTTGTAATAATTGCGCTTGAAATGGAGCCATGGGCCTCAATGCTTTCCAGATTGGGGGAGCAGACGTATGCCTCTTTCTGGGAAGGTCTGGTTTGGGCGGGGGGAGCCTCCGCTTCTCTCTGCATGGACACAGGGTCGTGGCTGACCCCACGACCTCATGTCCACAGCTGTGGCCTCCCAGCCATCGGGAAGGTGGCCGTTTGGACTCCGTTTACAGCTGAGCAGCGGTGGTGATGGGACTTGCTGGGGTCTGGGTCGCAGACTGAGTGGGACAGAGTGTGGGTGGGTCCCTTTGCCTCTTGCCCCAGTGCGACCGCCAGCCTGGAAACTTCCATGTGCTGCAGGTGCGGTCTTAAAAAGAAGATAGGTAGATAAATAAATAAATTCACTTTGGTATTTGACAGCTTGGTGCTTTGGTGGAAACTTCTAGTGGGGACATCGTGATTCATAGTGGAAGCAATAGCACAGCGAACACTTCCTTGCCGCCGGCCACCGGGTAGAGCACGGGACCAGGGTTCTCTCACGGAGTCCTTGCAACACGCCTTATCATATGTTCTATTGCATGATCTTATTTCCATCACACTAATATTGTGTGTTATATATAACATAACTAGATATTGTTACATAATATTATCGTTATCCCTGTTTACAGATGACAAAACTGAGGCTTAGCGAGATGAACTTGCCAAAGGCTGCACAGTCAGTAAGTGGCCCGTCACTGCCAGGCCTTTGTTTACCCACTGGGCTTTTCTTGATCCAAGTGTAAGAGCCAGAACAAGGCCTGCCTCTTTCCAAAGTTTATGTGCAGGAACCGTTCCTGCCAAGGGGGCAGAGGCTGCCTCGAGACGCCAGCACGGCCCGAACTGCTGACCTGCGCCTTGCTGGAAGGAGCAGCGTTGTTCTTGCAAACCGCTTCCTTCCTTCCTGGGTCTCCGAGGGTCTCAGGCCTCCAGTGGGAGTGGGCCGTGTTTGAGGAGGGGGTGTAAAAACGCCCAGTAGGGGGCTCCCTTTCCACTGGCTGACATGCCCAGGGCTTGGGTACCCCAGGCCCTGGGAACCACATAGAATGGTGGGCTGGTGGGCTGGTGGTGTCTCTTTTAGACCATGGTAAGGCCCGTGCTGCATGTGACCTCAAGCAGGGACCCCTGAGCTGGGGAGGGAGGAGGTCTGCGACAGGAAGCCCTCTGATCACGGGCTTCCAGGTAATCCCCCTGTAAGTCACACTCATCTTGAACGTCCTTCGTGGAAGCTGACCATCTGCTCACGCGGGCCCAGCACCAGCGGTTCCGGGTCGAAGCCGGGCCTCTGGGCGGGGCCATCAGCTTCATTAGAACCAGATTCTCACCGCGGGGCTCAGGAGTTGGGCTCGTATCTGGAGGTGTTTTATTTTTATTCTTATTAAAAAGAAAATTGCCCCGGTCGTTTAAACGAGGCTGTTGAATATCGTGTAGGGACCTGCCAACTGAAATAAGCCTGCAGGATTAGGGAGGAAATGGGTTGGTGGCCGTGAGGCTGTTGGCCAGCAGACCCGCACACATCCTCACAGCCGGCCCCCCTCCAGTCCCCGCTGCTGCCCTGTTGGGTCTGCAGGTGGCGGCGGCAGTGGGGCGAGGCCGGGAGAGGCTTTGAGCTCAGAGGTGACCTATATCTTCGGGTGCAAAATCGCCCACCCTTCCTTCCAGATTCACTGGACACCTCCTCCAGGATGCCCACCGGGGTCTCTCCAGGTTGAAGCTAAACTCCCCCTAGCAGTTGCCTCTCTTTTCAGCTCTTGTCATTCTCTGGTTTCTGCCCCAGCTCTGGATCCGTCGCTCAGCCACCGACCACTTTGGCATGATGCTCGTTGGGTTCAACGCCATGGTGCCGGGTGCAGACCCTGGTCCACGTTGGTGCTCAGACTCTAGGTGTGCGAGCAGGTGTGTGCATAAACCAGGTGTGGGCATGGGCTGTGTGCATGGTGCGCGTGCTGGCTGTGTGGGCGAACATAGGTCGGGTGTGCGTATATGGGCTCTGAGTGCGCGGTGTGTGAGCTGTGTGTTTGCGGTTCTGCCATCTTAGCTGCAATAGCTCTCTAGAAAAACACACGTGGAATAGTTCATCCCTGCAGAGCCTTAGACAGAGGCCGTTTGGCCCTGGTCTTTGTTCCAGCGGAGAAACCGAGGTTCAGAGAGCGGGGTTCAGCATTTCAACGGGCCCCTGCGTAGAAACCCCTTCAGAGCTGGGGGGTGAGCCTTCTAAGGGACCAGTGGCTGCCAGAGGGGAGACAGGGCTTGAGTGGCACTTGGGCTGGAACCCCACCGTCCCTGGGGACCCATGAACGGGGCCTTGAAGCTGCAGCCTAGAAAGGTGGCTTGCCCGGGAGCCCCCTGCGCGGGCCCCATATGGGTGGGCAGCGGCTGAGCCCTTGGGAACCTGAGTTTGTTCTTGGGGAACCGGTTGGCTCTTGGGCGTGCCACCCCCTCCCTGGGTACTTCCGGGGACGGGAGCGCCTGCACTGAAGGGGCTGGGACCCTGCGTGGTGTCTGCACACTGACTCCCCAGTGCCCGCCGCCTCCTCCTCCCCAGGGAACTGGCCCAGTGCCTCCCGTGGCTCCTCAGGACCCGGCCTGCCTGCTCCCCCAGAACCACCCTGGTTTGTCTGCCACCCCCAAAGAACAGGGCCTGGGCTGCAGGTACACAGTCCCTCCTGTCACACGCTTATTTCTTCTCTCATCAGCGACGGGACCTCATTCCAGGCCCTGGACCTGCAGGGCTCCCCTCCTCCCCGACCCTGGGACACTCTTCTTTCAGTGGCCCCGGGGATTCAGGGCTCTGGTGGCAGCATAGCTGTCACGCCCCGATTGTCTCGTTGTTCCTAGGTTTTCGTGTCTTAGAAACCATGGCTGGAAAAGAAACCCGATCCAGCGCTTCTCAAACTATCTCAGGCACACGAATCACCAGGGGTCTCGGTAAAAGAGCCGATCCTGGCTGGGCAGGTCTGGGGCTCGCCTGAGGGTCTGCATCTCTAACAAGCTCCCAGGAGATGCGATGCTGCTGGTCTGTGGACCCCACCTGGAGCAGCAAAGGTGCCGATGAAACACGGAGCCCAGAGAAGGGGCCTCAAGGGCCAGTGAGGAGGGGACTTTCATCTTTCAGCCTGAAACTGTGGGTGTTGGTCGGTTTGGGGAGCGAAGCGGCGTGTGTGGGCAGACGTTGCTGTTTTCGTTTGAGAGTCCTTCGCTGTAGCCCTCTTTTGGGTTATTGGCTACAGCTCCAGAGCTGTTGAGAAAGTATATTTGGGCCACTATGGGTCTGCTCCTTCCTGTTTTACAGTTGAGCTGTCTGTCTGTGTCCTGTGGAGCCCAACTTCTCAATCCCGCTGGGGTTGTGCCCCACGTGAGCCAGCGCCCCCTTTGCCTCAGGCTGACCCTTCCTTGTGCTTTGGGATTTACGGATCCAGGCTGCGTGCCCTCCCCCATCAGTGCAGTTCCCAGTTCAGGGGGTTTCTTGCACGCTCCCCTCCACGCCCCAGGCTCCAGCATCTCCGTGGGGCGATCCCGGTGCTGAGCACTGACCTGTGTGTGCGCTGGGGTCTGCGATTCACAAAGCTTCTCCATCACTGACCAGCAGGTCCTTGCTGCAGAGGCCGGTGGGGTGGAGAGCGTTTTTACGATTCTTTTTTTCTTTTCGTCTTTTTAGGGCTGCACCTGTAGCATATGGAAGTCCCCAGGCTAGGGGTCAAATCAGAGCTCTTGCCGCCAGCCTAAGCCACAGCCACGGCGACAGCAACGCGGGATCTGAGCCGCGCCTGTGACCTACACCACAGCTCACGGCCATGCCAGATCCTTAACCCACTGAGTGGGGCCAGGGATCGAACCCGCGTCCTCATGGATACTAGTTGGGTTCATTACTGCTGAGCCGTGATGGGAACTCCCGTGATTTTTTTTTTAATAATACACACATGAGGCCCCCGAGCTCAGGAATTCAGTGACTCGCCCGCAGTCCCTGGCCACCAGGCACCAGAGCCTGGGCTTATTCAGATTCTCTGACTCCAGGGGAGACTCGGGCCATGTCAGCCCCGCCCACAGTACCTGTGCGTGTGCGTGTGTCCCGTCACCTCTGTGGATGAGCCTGAGTAGGTCTGGCTGTGGCCGTGTGTGTGAGCCTGGCGTGCGTGTCTGAGCATGTGCGTGTGTGCAGGAGTGTTTGTACACAGCGAGGGTGTGTGTGTGAGACTGGCCTTCTCTCGGGGGCTGAGGATGACTGTGGGAAAGCACAAACGGTGCAGTTTACTTTTCATTTCATTTGCGTCCTCCCCCCCCTTTTTGGCAAGTGCACCTCGTTTGGAACCAGGCCGCCGCAGGTTCTGGTGAGCTGGGCAGAGATTCCGTAACACAGAAGTGAGGTGAGCAGGGAGATAGGCAGGCCCTGTGACTGGGGCGCAGGCTTCGGTCTGAGCCTCCCAGGCGGGGTGGGCGGGGTGCGGCTGGCGGTCCGGGGAGCAGGGGCTCGGTGCCTCTGATCCTTGGAAGTGTTCGAGTTCTGGAATCCTGTAGGGATTTGTCATGGCTCAAAGAAGTGAATGCGACTTCGCCCCCGCCCTCCTGAATGAAAGGGGTCTTTTCTGAGGTGGCTGCCAGTGCCCCCCGCGTTCTGGTAGTCTGATGGAGCCGGGGTCACATGGTACCCAGCACTGCACCGTGACGCTCCGTGTCCGACACTGTGCCACGTGCCCCACGTGAGCTCGATCCCACCACAGCCCAAGAAAGTGGGTCCCGTTATCCCTGTTTCGCACACGAGGCAGCTGAGGCTCAGAGAGGTTAAGCGACCTGCCCGAGTCATTCAGCTGCTGTGGACTTGGGTCCTAACCCCTGGGCCCCACTGCCTCCCGACATTTCTGAGTGCTGCACGCAAGTCCGAGGCTTAGGGCAAGTTACAGGCTGACAAAACAAGGGTCCCCGTGAGAAGAGAACAACAGAACATGTGAAGGCAGCATGCCTGGCACAGCAGAGGTGCTCAGGAGATGCCCCGCCCTCCTCTGCCTTTTCTCCTCTGGACACGCCCCCTGGGGGCGTGGCTAGGAGAACGGGCTCTTGGGGGCATGGGGCATCAGGAGCCGCCCCAGGTGGACACCAGACCTGCAGGTGGAGGCTGAGACTGGGAGGTTGGGCCGAGGTTACAGATTTGGAGACTTAACCACACTCCCTGGACTGACTTTATTTCTTTCTCTCTCTCTCTTTCTCTCTCCCTCTTTTCCCTTCTTTCTTTCCTTCCTTCTTTCTTCTATAGCTGATTTACAATGTTCTGTCGATTTCTGCTGTATGGCAAAGTCCCGGACTCCTAAAGGGCTGTCCTGCGTGAGGAAGGAGAGCCAGCAGGCACACCTGGGACCAAAGGACGGAGAGGGAGAGATGACCTGATGGCAGGTTCCTAGAGAGGCAGTTGTCGGTGGGGGGACATTGCAGAGGAGTCACAGGGCGCACTGGGGTGGGTTTGATCATGACGGAGTCACCTTCTGACTCTACTGAATTGCAAGGTCCCTTAAGATCCAGTCGGGGAGTTCCCATTGTGGCTCAGTGGTAAGGAACCTGACTAGGATCCATGAGGATGCGAGTTCGATTCCCGGCCTTGCTCAGTGGGTTAAGGATCCGGCGTTGCCATGAGCTGTGGTGTAGGTCACAGAAGCGGCTCCAAGGGAGTGTTGCTGTGGCTGTGGTGCAGGCCGGCAGCTGTAGCTCCGATTGGACCCCTAGCCTGGGAACCTCCATATGCCACAGGTATGGCCCTAAAAAGGGGGAAAAAAAATCCAGTCGGGACTCAAGCCACTCTACCAGCCCTGCTCCACTGTCCCCCCTTCCCCACCCCCACCCGAGAGAAACCAGGGGACGTCGGCGATGGAAGTCGCCTTTTGATACCTGAGTCAAACACCTTTTCTTATAGATGGGGAAACCAAGGCCCAGCAGCCCAGAGCTGAATAGGCACTTGCCCAAGGTAGCCCAGCACTCTTAGGGGCTAGACTCTCAGTCTCCCGATCACCTGCTGGAGCATTGTTCCCTCCCCACCTGTTCCCCTTCCAAAGACGCTAAGACAGGAGAAGCCAGACCTGGGCTGTCCCCCCACCTCCCAAGCCACAGCCTCCCCCTTCCCTCCCCCAGGCTCCAGAAGGCCTTGGTTTTCTAGAGGGAAAGGCCAGGGTGAAAGCAGACCTGTTCAAGGCCTTGAGGACAAATATTTGAGAGTCGCCAATTACCTGATCCGCGAAGACATGCCTTCAACTTCCTTCCTGCTCGTCTAGATTGCTCAGCCTGGCGGCCTCCCTGAGCCCCGGCTCTGATGGCCATATTGCACACACATGTTTTCTAATAAGCCGATGCTGAAAACCACATTAAAATGAGCCTAGGAGAGGGAGTCACTTTGTAACATGCTTTATTTTATTTTATTTTCGACTTGGAAAGAAGCATGTCTTGGCTGCTAATCAAAGAGCTGGTGGGGGCCTCTTAGCAGAAACCAAACCCATCCCGCCAGACCTGCCCGCCCGGCCCCCGAGGACAGTGACAGCAGTTCCAGCTCAAGGGAGCAGAGAAGGGGACCCCAGACCCTGGGTGGGCCGTGTGGCTGGTCCAGAAGTTGGAGGTGGGTCCTCGGTGCCAGCCCGTCTCTGCTACATCCAGGCTGTGGGATCCTGGACCCCTTTTTGTTCAGCTGCCGTGTTCCTGGGGTGTCAGGACTCGTTTGTGCCCAGAAACATGGGCTCGTTCTCGTTAGTAAGCGGGCTAGCAGCCCCCGGGGAGAGAGTTACTTCGGGACATTTTTTTGGCACAGGAAGGGGACAGCGGCGCAGGGTCCCCCGTTCGTCCTGGCCTCACCTCAACTTGCTCTGAGGCCTCAGAAAACTCCCGCTCCCCCGCCAGGTCTCGCACCAGAGCCAGGACCGTAATGGGACTCCCAGCCAGAGCGCTGGCATCTCGAACTGACCGGGCCGGGCACTGAGATTCATTCCTTTACGTGCGACCACCCTCTCAATGTCCCTCTTAGACTCCTAAGGTCCCTTCACCCCCTACATGCCCCAGAGCCAGCTAACTCATCACCGCTCCCTGGAGTCACCTCTCAGTCTCCTTGGTAGAGAGCGTACTCCCGGTCGGCGGTGGAATCTAGTACCTTCAAGCCCCAACCCTCCCTTCCTCTGCAACCCCAGTTCCAGGATCTCACAGCCTCTCTTCTCTGGCCCCTGCTTAGACCTCGCTCACCTATCACCTGGACCGCCCCTGCAGCCTGCATCCGGGATGGAAATGAAACATCCCCCTTCTGGATACCAGCCAAACAGCGTCAGTCGGGGGGGGTCTGCGTGCAGATGAGGACAAGGTGCTTCTTCCTCAAGGCACTTGACTGCCACCTGCTGGAAGACGACTGTAATAGATACACCGCTCTCTGATGACTGTGCAGTGATGGCGCCCCCTAGGGTTGCGTGTGCAGAGTGTCCTGAATCCAGACATCTTCTGAGGGCCCTCAGGCCTCCTGTGCCTTTTACCCGCTCATGTCTTACCCTCCAAGGATGTTGAGCTGCGGGAGGCCCCAAACGCATGGTGGTTAAGGAGGGCTTGAGACAGAATCCCGGCTCTACCACGCACCTGCTGTCAAGTTCCTTAGCCTCTGCGTGCAATCAGTTTCCTTGTCTGCAGAAGGGGATCTGAGTACGACTGTCCTCATTGGGTTTTGGTGAGGATCAAATGAGTTAATATTCGGAAAAAGTTTTGAGTAGAGTTTGGCACACTGAAATGCTGTATTGGGGGCTTCCCGCCCGGGGCTTACAGCATAACCACACAGCGTTCGGCCTTGTCTCTACAACAGCTCTGGCTCGATCCTTGGCCCTGGGACTTCCACATGCTGCAAGTGTGACCAAAAAAAAAGAAAAAGAAAAAAGACATGCTCTATTATTTCTGTCATCTCACACCTCTGTCCTTTGCATGCATTCTTCTACTAAGAACAACCTCTCTCCCTCCCCACCCTGCCCCTCTTTGCTTGGCCAGCTACTCAACCTCAAGGCTCAGAGAGCTATTCCTGCCCAAGCCAGGCAGGCTGCCTGCCTCCCTTCCTCCTCCAGCCTCCCTCAGCCCCTGGGGGACCCTCAGGCACAGCCGTAGCGAAAGCTGCCCTTGTCCTTTAGATGTCCCTGGGCTGGGAGCTCCCAGCCAGCAGGAATGAGGTCTTATTAGGGTGTGAATGCTCAGGCCCCAGCCCGGAGCTGGCCTCAGAGCAGGAACTTCCCAGAGCTTGTCCTGAAAATCACCTCCACTCATCGTCAGCATTTTGCGATTTCGTACTGGTTTTAGGTAGAGTAGCCATCCTTTGGGATCTCAATTCAAAAGGGTAAAATAAATTAAGTGGTCCTTAGTAGATTTTGTTTCTGGAGTGGCTAAGCTCTTTTACAAAAGGAAGCAAAAAGGGAAACGTGACAATAACTCACATTGATTGACCGCTATGGTGAGCACCTTGTGTGTCTGTCCTCATGAATTTTTGCAACAAAAACAAAAACGGCCCTATGCATAGCCCCATTTTACAGAAGAGAACGTCGAGGCCCCAGAGGTTAAGTAACCTTCTCAAGGCTTGTAGGCCAGTAAGGGGTGGATCCAGGATTAGCGCCTGGGCCTGACTGATTGCAAGGGTGGAGGGAGAGGTGGGGAAGCATGGTGGTCTGCAGGCTGCTGGGGTCCAGGACTGGGAATCTAACAGGAATGGGAGTTGGGTGGGGGTGGGGGTGGGCAGGGCCTGGAGCCCCAGGGACCAAGAAAGGGACAGGCTGAGGCTATGCAGAGGGAAGGGTGGTGCCCAGGGCTCTGCCCTCCGTCTCGGCATCATGGCCATGGTGGTGGGGGGGGGTGCTGGGGGGCCACAAGTGAAACGGACATCAGGCGTCACAACAGCTGGGGATCAGAAACCCAGGCTCCCATCCCAGCTTCGTCACCCATCCTGTGGCCCTGGAGAGCTGCTAACCCATCTGGGCCTCAGCTTCATCGTGCGAATGTCACTTCTGCCCGGCGCTTGCGTGCAGGCAGCTGGTGAGAAAGGTTGTGTGGACTGGTCCCAAGGAGAAGCAGTGCCTGTGAGACAGGAATTCTCTAGTGAGGCTGGCAGTTAGCTGTTTGAAAGGAGATGGAGCTAGGGACCGGATTTTGCATCTCCCGCTGGAAGCCGTGCCGTTTCAGACCAGCACCCTTTCCAGCTACGGCATGACTTTGCCTGTCATTGCTGGGCTGGAGCCCGTGCAACAGAGCAAAGCCCCAAGGGTCAGCCTGGGTGTGCACTTTGGTGACTTAGCTCAGGGAACCTGGCTCAACCACGTGGGCTGGTTGGAGAAAAGGTATTGTTTGGGGGGGGCCTGAGAAGTGGGGTGCTGTCCAACCTAGTGAATCGTATCCTATAGTTTCTAGTAGATTTTCTGGCTTATTTATTGATTTAATTTTTAATTGAAATATAGGTGATTTACAATGTTGTGTTAAATTTTGCTATATAGCAAAGTAATTCAGTATATGTATACATTCTTTTAAAATACTTTTCCATTATGGTTTGTCATAGAATACTGAATATAGTTCCCTGTGCTATACAGTAGGACGGTGTTGTTTATCCAGTCTGTATATAATAATTTGCATCTGCTAACCCCAAACTCCCACTCCATTGCCTCTGCCATCCCCCCTCCCTCTTGGCAACCCCAAGTCTGTTCTCTATGTCTGTGAGTCTGTTTCTGTTTCCTAAATAAGTTCATTTGGGTCATATTTTAGGTTCCACATGTAAGTGCTATCGTATGGTCTTGGTCTTTCTCTCTTTTAGCGGGTCACCCACGTTGTAGCATGTGTCAGGACTTCATTCCTTTTTTGTGGCTGAGTAGTATTCCATAAGCCGTTTATCCGGTCATCTGTTAGTAGGCGTTTGGGCTGTTTCCACCTTTTGGCTCATGTGGATAGTGCCGCTATGAACAGTTAGCGTGTGTGTACACATGGTTGTTTGAGAACCTGTTTTCAGTCCTGCTAAGTCATATGGTAGTTCTCTGCTTAATTTGCTGAATAACCACCAAACTGTTTCCATGGCAACTGAACCGTTTTTCATTCCCAGCAGCAGCGAATAAGGGTTCCAGATTTCACCACATCTTCGCCCATACTTGCTGTGTTATGTTTTTCCCCCCAATTTTTTATTATTAATTATTGCAGAGGGTGTGAAGTGGTAGCTCCTTGTGGTTTTGATTTGTGTTTTCCTAATAACTAATGGTGCTGAGCATCTTTTCATGTGTGTGTTGGCTATTTGCAGATCTTAGGAGAACCGGCTGTTCAGGTCCTTTGCTCTTTTTAAATTGGGTTGTATGTCTTTTTGTTGTCAAGTTGTAGAGTGTATTCTGGATGCTAGAACTTTTTCAGATATATAATTTACAAGTGTTTTTTCCCATTCTGTAGGTAGTCTTTTCACTTCCTTGATAATGTCTTTTGGTGAACAAGGTTTTTAATTTTGATGAAATCCAGTTTATCTGTATTTTGTTTTGCTGCTCGTGCTCTTAGTGTCATATCTAAGAATTCATTGCCAAACTTAAGGTCATGAAGGTTACCCTGTGTTTTCTTCTAAGCTTTATGTTTTCAGCTTTTTTTTCCTTTTTTCTTCTTTCCTTTTTTTTGGGAGTGGACCGCATCTGTGGCATATGGAAGTTCCCAGTCTAGGTGTCAAATCAGAGCTGTAGCTGCCAACCTACACCACAGCCACAGAAATGCAGGATCCAAGCCCCATCTGTGACCTACACCACAGCTTGCGGCAACACTGGATCCTTAACTGAGCGAGGCCAGGGATCAAACCCGCATCCTCATGGATACTAGTTGGGTTCTTAACCTGCTGATCCTCAGTGGGAACTCATTTTCAGCTTTATATTTACGTCACTGATCCATTTTGAGTTACTTTTTGGGTATGGCGTGAGGTAGGGATCTGACTTCATTGTTTGCATCTGGATATCGTGTGTTCCCAGCACTGTCTGGGGAAGAGACTCTTCTTTCTCCATCGAATGATCTTGGAACCCTTGATGAAAATCAGTTGGCCAAGATATACGGTTCTGGCTTTTTTTTTTTTTGCCTTTTGTCATTTTCTGGCCCCACT